>CABHPP010146479.1:0-15053 GCA_902168425.1 Peromyscus attwateri | reverse complement strand
GGGTACAAGCCACTTAGGAAAAACGGAGCTTCTTAGCTGGGCTCTGGGGATGGAAGTTGCACACCCAGAGCTGGCTGGACTAAATGCAGAGTCCTGACCTGGAAGGCTGCATGTCTTCCCCACCCACAAAGGTATCATGAGTGGCCTGTAGGCCAGAAGATGACTGTCCAGGTCTCCTCCAGCAGCCAGCCACTCAGCAGTCAGGAAATACAGAACTAAGAGACAAGGCTAAGGCAACCACGCCCAACAAAACCTAGCTTTGTCTCTCTGACAATGAGAGATCATTGGCCAAGGAGATCAGCCAGGCTGCTAAGACCCTCAAGGCTGGGAGTCCTGCCAGCCCAGCACTGCCGTTTAGTCCCAGTAAGGTAGTGCAAGGTGGTAATACCTAGGCCTTGCAAAACCCTTCTGTGCTACCCAAGAGCATTCAAAGCTCTGTGGCCACTCCCTGGAACACCAGCTACCCAAGGATGTCCCTGCACTGCCAAGGCCCATCAGCAAGGTGACTGACTGTCCACATAATGTAGGAAGTGGCTTGGCTGACGCAGCAGACAGTGAGGTGGCCTTCCACTTCATAGGCTCAGTCTTGGCCAAGCCTGATGCACTGATGACTTTGGACACTGACTGGAGAGATAAAACAAACTCTTCCTGACTGCTACAGTGAGGGCTGGAACAGTCACTTTCCACATGGCTAGAGAAATGTTCTCCACTGTAGACACACATTGCTCAAAATTCATAAATCTGACTTAGTTAAGTGACACAACAAAATGCAACTCTCCTAAGATGCTAACTGCACATACCAAACACTGCCAGACAAACTCAGTTGCAGCACTGTATTTCCATCGTTGCCATAAACGCAATGGTTGGCCGACCGAAGGAGAAGCAAGGTCGCCCTCTGCTGGTCCACATCACACACACCCTCTGCAAAGCTGGGACCAGCAGGCAGCTGCAAAGTCAGGAGCTCCCTCCTACCTCATCTGGCTCCAGCACTTCCCGTACTGCACTTTCAATGTGCCTACTAGCTGCCACAGAGTTGTCAACAGGGTCTCTAAATGCTAGACATGGGCTGCTCTTGGTTTTAGGCTGGAGCAGTGGATGGCTTCAAATGTGACTTTTTCCCCAGTAAAAGACAGTGTTATTTCCACCTCAAAGCTAGCTTCCAAAACAGAATTTACAAGTCAGACTGCCAGGTGAGCTGGTCTACTAAGTGGCTCTCAACCTTCCTAATGCTGTGGCCCTTTAATACAGTTCCTCAAGTTGGGGTGCCCCCCCATAAAATTATTTTGTTACTACTTCATAACTATAATTCTGCTACTGTTACGAATCGTAATGTAACTATCTGATACGCAAGATATCTGATAGGTGACCCCTATGAAAGGGTCATGACCCACAGGTTGAAAACAACTGCTCTAAGGCTATGTTCAGGGACTAGGCTCAGGGTCCAGTTTTACGACCTCCATGGGGAGGTGGCAGCTCTGATGTCTGTTTTCTCTGTCTGATGTCTGTCTTCAGCTGAGAGGAGCCTGTGAGATGTCTCGGCTGGGAAAGACACTTGCCAAGGACTTGGGTCTTGTCTCTGGACCTACATGGTACAAGGAGAGAACTGATTCCCACAAATAAATGTAAAAGTTTTAATGAAAACCAGCTGAGAGAAACATAGGATGATGACTGTCAGTTGGAAGCTGTGAGAAGAAGCAGGTGACAGAGAAAGTCTGGACTGTGACAGTTTTGTGTCTTTCAACCAAAATCTCAAGACCCAACTGCCCTAAGTGCAGCCATCTTCCCCAGCTCTATGGTCATTTGTACAGAACCGCAGGTCCATGCAGCCCTCAGGCACAGGATCTCCATTCCCACTCTAAGGGATCACCTCCTCCAGGCATAGCAATATACTCTGTCTTCCAGCTAGCTCCAGTGCACCTGGCATGGAGGCCTCTGTGGTCACTACAGGACTGAATCCTTGCCCACTACCAGGCACCCAGAACTCATGCCCCACACCTCTCTCTGGCCCTGTCTGGGACTCTCATCTCTCCAGCCCCTTCCAGGGGACCCATGTACCCCTGCTCTATCTCAACACCAGATCCTCACTCAGGGAGATATAGTACTTTGTCACCCCCCCCCCCAATCTAAAAAATACCCTGTTTTTCCTCACAAACAACCTGGCCTATCCAAGTTTGAGGCCACACAGTCCAACAGACAGGTGGCCTTTAGGTCTCCACCCCAAAGGGCATAGTCCCCATGTTCACCTGACTGCACCAGAGCATTCTGTAGGTTTTATTCTGTCTGACCTGCCCAGAGACAAGATTCCCTATTTGTTAGCAACTCCACAGAAGTCTTCACCTACTTACCACTAAGCTAGGGCACAGCCTGCTTCTTTGGGCTTTCAGGAGGTGCCCTCGACACATGAGTTTTTAGTACTTTGGAAGTATCCTTAGCTATAACACATATGAACAGACCCCAACAGCAGGAATGCAGCCACCATGAAGTGACTTCACAGAAGACCTGCTGAGCGACAGCCCGAACTCCAAGCCAAGAGGAACAGGTGGGTCCTCTCTCGGGAGAGACTGATCTGGGACTCCCACCACGAGAACATAGTAAGGAAAAACTAAGAATCTTCTGAAGCTGGTGATGTCTGCCTGCTCAAATAACCTGGGACCTCTCAGCCTCAGCTCCATGAACTCACCTGGCTCCTCTGCCCTCTCTCAGGCTGGATGTTCAGTTCCTCATATTTCTTCAGAGCAAGTTCCAATTCCATTTTCAGGTCAATGGCCTGTTTTAAGTGTCCACTGTAGATCCCTGCACGGGTAAACCGCTGTAAAAACAAAGGATGACTCACAAAGGTCCCAGACAGTCCCCAGAGAGCCTGGTCTGGCCAGGAGGCCCATGGCCTAGCCCCTCCTTATAGGAAGAGACAAAATTCTAGGGAAAGAGGGAATGCTCATCCCCACCCAGGTCAGTGTTCTCGGCCTCCCACATCCTTGCTCTGCCTGGTCTTTGAGCCCACGTTCACTGCTGAAGGCCAGGTACTGAGCCTCACCTGGACCCAGGAGCACACAGTTGGCAGAAACTTGTTCTGAATGAGTTTGAGTGAGTCTCGAGCAGCATGGAGGACAGCCAGGTTGTCCTCATTCTCTTGCACCTTCAGACCATCTAAAACAAGGCAAGTAAGTCACAGAGGGACGCCAAGAGCCGGGCGGTGGTGGCGCACGCCTTTAATCCCAGCACTCGGGAGGCAGAGGCAGGCAGATCTCTGTGAGTTCGAGGCCAGCCTAGGCTACCAAGTGAGTTCCAGGAAAGGCGCAAAGCTACACAGAGAAACCCTGTCTCGAAAAACCAAAAAAAAAAAAAAAAAAAAAAAAAAAAGACAGAGGGATGCAAGGCTGGCCATGTAGCAGAGGCCAAAACTCGTACAGCTCCACTGTCTCAGCCATGGCTTCCCACCCAGAGGGCTGGACCGCTCAGAGCTACCTTCTCTTGCCTCTTCGCTTGGGACCATCTCCAGCTCTTGGTCCCAGGGTCTAGGTGTCCCCTGCCATTCTGCCTGTTCTTGACAGGCTCTTCATTTCCTTCACAACACCTGCTAGGCAGGACCCCCAGGAAGGACCTCACTAGCACCTCTATGCTTACAAGTACATCAGAGATATTAACTTGAAGCTGTGGATGCTGAAGAGCACCAATCCCTCCAACAGTGTCCCACTGGTAAACACATGGCACCTGGGAGGACACCTGGTCCAACAAAGATAGATCGATGGACAAGTAAGCACCTTTGTTCCCACAAGGCTGGAATGCCAGGGCCAAGCACAACTCTGCCACATCCCTGTCATTGTAAACACAGCAAGAAATCATGCTTTGATCACATTTTCTTCCCAGGAAGGTGCCCCTGGTGGACTTTCAGGTGGATGCCCATACAGCTGCCAGGGACTCTGTACCCCTCCTCATAACCTCATTAGTATGGACTATAATGGCAGAGAATCCCACGTAGCTGGTTCATGGTGATGGAGGTCTGGCATGGTGGCAGAAATCCAGAGCAGAGTTACACAGAAAAGATGGAGGTCCCTCTACCCCTCATAGCCCAACCCAAGGAACTGTTGTTCCCAAGTCTAAATTCCACCATGGGACAACCTGGTGCCAGTGAGGGAGCTATAAACCTGGCTAGGCTAGGGCAGTGCATGGAGGCACTGCCCAGCACCAGCAGCCAGTTACCTGAGGGGAGTTCCACGTCCAGTGTGTACTTGTGGGATCCCAGCCCATGGCTCCTCAGGAACTCCTCTGGGTCACTGTGCTCATCCTCGTCCCTGGAGGGGTGTTCCTCAGCTGTTTGGGCTAGTGTCTTCAGACTGACAACAGATCCTACATGGTATGCGGAGGCAACCAGGTCCTTGCTACAGCATGGCTGCTCTTCATTCTGGGATCCCGGGAGACCAGACTCACAAGAAGTTGCCAAGTCTGGGTTCAAGGTGCAAGGAACATGGCCCTCTGTTATGCCAGATGCCTCAGCAAAGAATTTATCCTCTGGGTATGGGCCCAAGTCCAAGGGCACCAGCAGCTTAAAGCAGTTCTCCACTTCCGTCAGGCAGGATCGGATTTCATCAGACATTTCTGCAGACATTGAAACACCTGCTTATTCTGTCATCTTGAGCCAAAGGGCGACAGATGGCCAAGACTGCTCCCCAAGGCACCAAAGGGAAGGTCATGGTGCCTCCAAGGAAAGCCAATGCCCTGGCACATAAGTCATAATATTTCCAACTATTCAATGAACTCTCTAGCACAACAGCTCAGTCTCTGGAGTGCATCTCTGATCATGGTTGTGTGGCAGCTCACAGGAGCCCATATGACCCCTACCATGGGCCAATCTTCCACTTCGAATGGTGGTCCCAGAGAGGCCACCCTTCCTGCCAGGGCAGGACATGCCATCACCACTCCACACTTCACAGGGTGCCCCCTCCTGGAGCCCTCTAAGCCATCCACAGCACAGCTGTCTGCCTGCAGCCTTCCCCAAGGCCTGGGCTTTCAAGGCCCATACCCAGGACAAGTGTATGTGGGGACACGGAAAGAACCTAAAACCTCATCCCAGAACACAGAGCACTGCCCCATCTCACAAGGGCTGGCTCCAGGAAGGATGAGGACCTGGGAGAGGCAACTAGCAAGAACAGATGTTGGACATAAGAATGGGCAAGAAGGCCTCTGGCTAGTGACCAAGTGTAGACTCCTTCCTGGATTCACGCCTATGTCCGCCCTCTCTGTTCGGGGAGTCTTAAGCAGAGTAGTTCCAGGAAGACCAAATCACCAGGAGACACATGATCCACAGGCAGCCTGTGAAGGCTCAACCCCATCCTGAACCATTCTGTCTTGCACACCTGCCTGTGTGGTCTCAGGCTAGACTGAAGAACAACTAGGGAATAAGCATAAGAGGCTACAGGGGACAGTTTCAAGGGCTAAGCCTAGGAACTCACCTTCCATTTCCCTCTTAGCCCGCTCAGCACTTTCTCTGTGGATTCTATCCAGGTGTTTCTGCTTCTCCTCTTCACGCTTCCTTTCTGCCACAGTCCTAGCATCAACATCCCGAAAATCCACCTGAGAAATTGAAAAGGAAGTTTAGGATTGCCTCCAACAAACCCAAACCCCAAGTAAAAAGAGACCCATTGCCATTAACACAAGGTCAGGATCTTGACAGTTCTTAGTCTACAGCATTTCAAACCAGACTGCCTCATCCTGCCGCACCTTCCACAGCCAGCAACAAGTGCAACAACACTGTTAGGAGGCAGCATGCTCCTCTAACTGCAGGCCAGGGGTTGTCAGCAGGACCCAGAGGGTACACACCACCCAGGAGTGAACTCCAGAGAGTAGGGGACACATACAGGAACCACAACCATGCAGGAAGGCTTGTGCTGCTGACAAGGGCATGACAGAATCTGCGGTGACAGGAGGGCTGGAGACATATGGAACCTGGTGCCTCACTAAGCACAGCACCAGTGAGAGCCCATGGCCAGAACTAAGCAGAGTATTAACAAGAGTAGAGTATGACCCAGAAAGGGGAGCCCATCCTAAAGCAGAGGGCATCGAGGAGTATGATTCTACAGGATCAGCTCCACCCTCAGGCAGGTGTCAGGTGCAGTTTTCTTCCCCAAGGTTCTTCTGACCTTCAGGGAGCATCCTCCACTCTACTGCATGCTGACCCAGCTGCCTTGCCTACCCAAGTCTGTGTACCCTGCCAAACACTCAATGAGAAGAGCTCTTTCACTAATTGGCTAGTCAGTTTCACCCACCCCAGGGAAGCAGACTGTCCTGTCCAAGATCCACTTACCTTTTTGGTGTGCTTTAGGAAGTGGTAGCCCAAGGCTAGCTTCTTATAGGCCTCCCCGAACTTCTCATTCCAACCTTCCACAGCCTGCATGGCTGCCTGCTTTAGCCTCTGGGCTGCCTCCCGTGGGGGTGGCAGGGGATGGTCATTATCTGTGCCCAGTGTGAGCTCTAGGAATTCCTGGAAGTCAGAAACGAGCAGCACTCTGAACTGGTGAGACCTGGTGAAGAGCGCATCCACGATCTGGAAGGCTGAGAGGCGGATCTCAGCATGGTCCTGGGTCAGCTGTGTCTTCAGCAGATGGTAGGCATGGCTCAGCTGCTCCTCGGAAGACCTAGGAGCACAAGCCAGCCTAACCAAATGCTCACTTATGAAGGACAAAGAAGCGTCACTCTTTGTGTAGGGATGCTACATTTACAAGTGGCAGGGACTGTGCTTAGCATTCAATCTTTATTCTTCCCTTCTAAAGCTGAGTGGACAGACCAGTGTCTAAGCACCAAATGTGGCCCACTCCCATCCTGTTTCAGTACTGCTCATGAGCCAAGAACATCTTCCACATTTTCCAATGGCTAATGCAGCTGTTGATGTGGCACAGTGATAAAGCACCTGACTAGCATGTATGAGGTCCTCAGCTGGACCTCTAGCACTGCCAAGATAAATACCATGGTTGAAACGCATTAAAGAATACCTTTTTGACATACGAACATTACATTAAGAATCAAATGTCAGGGGCTGGAGAGATGGCTCAGTAGTTCAAACCCCTAGCTGCTCTTCTAGAGGACCTGGGTTTGATTCTTAGCACTCACATGAAGGCTCACAACCATCCCTAACTCTACTTCTAGGAGATTCTACATACACTTAAGGCCTCTCTGGGCAGCAGGCATAAACATGGTGCACAAATATACATGCAGGCCAAACACTCATACACATAAAATAATTTTTTAAAAAAACAAATGCTGCTGGACGGTGGTGGCACACGCCTTTAATCCCAGCACTCGGGAGGCAGAGCCAGGTGAATCTCTGCGAGTTCGAGGCCAGCCTGGGCTACCAAGTGAGTTCCAGGAAAGGTGCAAAGCTACATAGAGAAACCCTGTCTCAAAAAACCAAAAAAAAAACAAAACAAAACAAAAAACCCCAAATGCTAATGAGTTTTGTTGAAACACAGCTACCCCTGGATGGTCCCCAGATGCTTTCACAGTTGACATCCACAGCGTATGCAGATCCTTCACAGTATAACAGTTAAGACAGGAAAACAGGGCAGAGGGTGAGGTTCAAAAGGCCTTGTGCAAAGCCTTAAAAGATTAGATGAAAAAACAAGTTGGCAAAGAAGACCGTAATCCCCAGATAAGATCAACTAAAACATGCTGGTGCCATTGGCACAGGAACAGAGGTACTCCAGAATGTCTGAGAGTAACCAAAGGTTCATGATAACACTAAAATACACAACCCTGGGTGGAAAGTTAAGATGTTAATGAGTCATGTGATATATGAAGTTGTATATAGAACTTTATATAACAGAACATACACAGAAAGCTTGTACTATGTAAATAAGCTTCCCTTGGAAGTATATCCATCCTTCCTTCCTCACTTCCTCCCTTCTTCCCTCCCTTCCTTCCTAAAAAGATGACTACTAGTGTATGTGTGTGTTAGTGCAGGTACACACATGCCAGGGCATGCTTGTGGACGTCAGGAGTTGGTTCTCTCATTCCCAGAGCCAATGCAGGTTGGCAAGCTTGTAAGGTAAGTACTTTACCCACTGAGCCATCAGCATGCCAGCTGCTTGAATATGCCCCCCAGAAGATAATCTGGTCGGTCATGAGCAGAGGTTAGAAGTCAGCCCTTCATGAATCAAGGGATGATGCAAAAGTCACATATCAGGGCCTGGGTGTGGTGTCCCATAGCTTAAATCTCATCACTCCAGAGGCAGAGCCAGGTGGACCTCTATGAGTCTGAGGCCAGCCCAGTCTACATAGTGAGTTCCAAGCCAGCCAAGGCTACACAGTACAACCCTGAATCAAAACATAAAAAATTAAAAATAAGAAAAGTCACACACCACCGTATCCTGTGGCAACTCTCTGGTAAGGACCAGTAACTTCAAAGGAGTCCATTAAACCACACCCACACATCCCTGAGCAATCACTTTCTTTTGTCTCCTCTTTTCACTTGACCTGAGGCACAGGGGGGAGAGGGTGCTCGGTGGATACTCAGAGACTCAATTATGCAAGCATCTGTCCAGCTGGCTCTGGGCAGTGATAATGGTAGAGAGGCTCCAGTCTGGAACGTATCTGGTCACTAGATCTGATGTATGCAGCTACGCCCTGGTGCTTTCCTGCACCAGGGAAGCCCTGCTTGCCTCTCTCCAGTCTTATCCTTCTGTTCAGAACTCCTCCCCAGCACTCTGGACCTCTAGATAGCTTCCCTGTGCCACCCATTTTCTACCCTCTTTTGTCTTGTCCTCCCTGCTCATTTACAGTAGACACTCCATCTCTGAGGCCACTGATTTAGCTTCCCAGGTATTTTATACTCCCTTACTTATGAGGTCCAAAGTCAAAGAGTAAGATTGCCTGTTTCCACTTTTAACCTGGATGACAATCTGGAAAAATACAGAGCCATCCATGTAGTAGAATATTATTTTAGGGTGTGTTACTTTTGTTTATGCTGCATTTGTTTAACCCTGTGAAGCTGTGTTATTGTGCCTGTCTATAACACCTGATGGTCTAATAAAGAACGGAATGGCCAATATCGAGGCAGGAGAAAGGATAAGCAGGACTGGTAGGCAGAAAGAACATACAGGAGAAATCTGGGAGGAGAAAAGAAGTAGCCAGAGAAGAAAGAGGACTCCAGGGGTCAGCACCCAGCTACACAGCCAGACATGGAAAGAGAAGGTATACAGGAATAGAGAAAGATAAAAGCCCCTGAGTCCAAAGGTAGACAGGCTAATTAAGAAAAGCTGGCAAGAAAAATGCCAAGTTAAGGCCGGGCATTCATAATTAAGAATAAGTCTCTGTGTGTGATTTATTTGAGACCTGGGTGGCAGGCCCCTAAAATAGAGCAAAAACAAACAACACATCCATTCAAGCAAACCTCTTCTCTGACTAAGCTGGCTGCCTAGAACTTTTTTTTTTTAATGATTTATTTAACTTTATTTTATGTGCATTTGTATCAGATCCCCTGAAACTGGAGCTACAGACAGTTGTGAGCTGCCATGTGGGTGCTGGGAACTGAACCCAGGTCCTCTGGAAGAGCAGCCAGTGCTCTTAACCACTGCACCATTTCTTCAGTCCCTCCTTGGGACATTTTAGAGACTCTTGTGAGAAGCCTTTTTCCACCAAGGTAGAAAGAAATGTGCCTGTAGCGGAGACTTTCATTCCAGACCCAGGAAAGTTAATGCGGGATATGATCCCTGAAGAGACAGCACTAGCTGGCTTCAACTCTAGATGAGAATGAGAAACAGAAAAGCTGGGGCCACAAAGCAGTGTTTCTTTCTTTCTTTCTTTTTTTTTCTTTTGGTTTTTCGAGACAGGGTTTCTCTGTGTAGTTTTGGTGCCTGTCCTGGAACTCGCTCTGTAGACCAGGCTGGCCTTGAACTCACAGAGATCCTCCTGCCTCTGCCTCCCGAGTGCTGGGATTAAAGGTGTGCACCACCACCGCCCAGATAAAGCAGTGTTTCTAACCCTCTGTAAGCCTCACTCAATTCACCTGGAATCCCCAGGGAGTGTGATGGACTGAGGGACATCCGAATCCTTCAAGTCTCTTGAGGATTCTACACACAAGTCAGAGGGAGGTATCTTCCTTCCTCCAGAGGCTGCTGCTTGTCTCTCCTCTCAAGATACACCTTCTGTTATCTTGGAGGCCCGGCGCCAGTGCATCCTCAAGAACTGAAATTATGTTTGATCCTAGGCTGTCAAAATGGCTTGGCAGGTGGATGTGCTTGCTGGATATGTCTGGTATCTGAGTTAGATCCCTGGAACCCAGATAAAGGTGGAAGGAGAGAACCAACTCCCCAAAGTTGTCCTCTGACCTCCACAAGTGTGCAGTGATACCTGCATGCACCTATTTGAATGTACATGTGCACTAATGTGTGCACACATATACAAATAATACATTTCAAAAATGCAGATAAATATACTTGATCCTGAGAACCTAAAGAAAAAGAAGCTAATATCTGACTGTAACATCTTCTGGTCTCAATATAGGCTGGCTGGTGGGAGGTTTGGCCAAAGGATGGAAGGATCTATACTTGGTCCTCACTATTTGTACTCCTGACAAAAAGTAGAGGATCTAGGAAGAAGAGGAAGTATACCAATAGATTATTTACTCATACTCTCACCTCTGTCTGTACTGAGTGAATAGCCTCCCAGGCTAGGAACCCACTAATTGGAATCATAACACCCCAGCAGGGGCCCACAGATGTAGGTTGGTGATTGAAAACCTTCTTGCAGGCATGAAAAATTAAGAAACCTGTTAACTACAAGAAAACCAGAAAAGTTGTTCCATGTCTTAGTTACTTTTCTGTTGCTGTGATAAGATACCATGACCAGAATAAAGAGTTTACTTTGGGCTTGGAGTTTCAGAGTATTAGAGTCCACACCGGTGAGATCAGCTGAGAGCTCATACCTTAAACCACAGCAGCAGGAGGAGACAGCTTGGGGATAGATAGCAGGAGGCTTTTGGAGCCTCAAAGCCAGCCTGGTGACACACCTCCTCGAACAATAAAAACTACTGAGGTGCCTCAGGAATTTTTTTTTTTTTTTAAGTTTTTTGAGACAGGGTTTCTCTGTGTAGCCCTGGCTGTCCTGGAACTCGCTCTGTAGACCAGGCTGACCTCAAACTCACAGACATCCACCTACCTCTGCCTCCTGAGTGCTAGGATTAAAGGTGTGAGCCACCACTGCCCAGCACCTCAGGAAATTATTAATGTGGTTGGGAGATGTTAAATTTCTTTGCAATATGGTCCCTGCAGGTCCTGATTATTGGGTTTGTTTGTTTTGGTCAACTTGACACAAGCTAAAGTTACCTGGAAAAAAACCTTAGTGGAGACAATGTCTCCATTAGGTTGCCTGCAGGCAAGTCTATGGGGATACTCTTTTGATTACTATTGATGTGGGAGGACCCAGCCCACTGGAGGTGACCCACCCCTGGGCAGGTGATGGTAGGCTGTATAAGAAAGCAGGCTGAGCAAGCCATAGGGAAGAAGCCAGTAAGCAGCACTCCTCCATGGCTTCTGCTTCAGCTCCTTTCTCCTTTCTCCATCAAGTTTCTGCCCTGATTTCCCTCCGTGGAATGTGACCCAAGAGTTTTAAGATGAAATAAACCCTTTCCCTGCCAATTGCTTCTGGCCACACTGTTTTTATGACAGCAACAGAAAAGTAACTAAACACAGCATTAAGTAATAATCCAGAATCCCTTACTAAATAAACTTGTGCATAACCAGGGTTGATGGGAATGCTCAAAGGCCAAAGGAGCTATTGTTTTCAGCTCCAATCTCTAAGATTGCCCAAAACATGGTCAATAACAGGCATACCAGTTGAGGTCCTCATCTAAAAGTTATGAACCTTCCTACATCCATAGATTACTTCTGCAGCCAGACTGTAACTTGTGCATATCCAGGGTACTTATAAGCTATACCAGCTACAGCAATGCTCAGACAGGAACTCATTAAAGATATAAATACCTTCTGTTGTTTCTCAAAGCTTCTCAGAGCGGACAGAGGCCTAGCTCATCCAGACTAAAAGAACTAAAGTTATTCTTGATGTCCAGCAACTAATGAAAGAACTTAGTATCTAGAATAAAACCTGTTTTGAGTCTTCACAGTCTCAAGAATGCCTTAAAGAGGGGTTGGAGAGATGACTCAGTGGTTAAGAACACTTGTTGGTCTTGCAAAGGACCTGAGTTTAATTCCCAGAACGTACATAATGGCTCACAACTATCTGTAACCCTAGTTCCAGGGGATCCAACAAGTACACACATGGTGCACATACATGCATATGAGCAAAGTATTCAAAGTAAATAAATAAAACAAAGTAAATAAATCTTTTTCAAATTAAGAATGCTGCCAGGCGGTGGTGGTGCACACCTTTAATCCTAGCATTCGGGAGGCAGAGGCAGGCAGATCTCTGTGAGTTCGAGGCCAGCCTGGTCTACAAGGTGAGTTCCAGGACAGGTGCCAAAGCTACAGAGAGACCCTGGCTTGAAAAACAAAATGAAACAACACAACAAAAAAATTAAGAATGCCTTAAAGACAATGGCATTTACACAGGCAAACTATTTTTTTTAAAAAACTTAAAAATTCTCTTCAAACAAACAAACAAACTAACTAACAAACAAGATGTCTTCTTAAATATAAAGTTAAGTCCTTTTTATTAATCTATCAGTAGTAGTAACCTTATGTTGTGTTCAGTTTTCTTCAGTACTTGTGAGGGTGTATGCAAGTGGGTGTCCATGTTCATCTGTGTGCAGGGGCATGTGTATGTAGAGCTGTACATGTATGTGTATATGCATGAATGTGTGTACATGTGAAGGTCAGAGATCAACATCAGGTGTTGTTCCTCAGGAGTTGTCTACTTGGTTTTTTGAGACTCGGTCTTTCACTGGGATCTGGAGTTCAATGTTAGCCTAGACTGGATGGCCAGAGATCCTCGTGTCTCCGCCTTCCCACACTCTGCCATTACAATGTATGCCACCACACCCAGCTTTCTGCATGCATTATGGGGATCAGACTCAGGTCCTCATGTTTATTCAGCAACCACTTGGCCAGCTAAGACATCTCTCCAGCCCTTCATTACCTTTTTTATTTTTATTTCTGTTGGTATAAGATATATTCAATGATTACAATCTCATACTATTTTTCTTTTCCTCTATTCCAACATTGGATGGATTCCTTCTTGAAATTATTCTTTTGCATCTCAAATTCGATATATAACCATCAGTGTGGTTTCTTCTTCTTTTCCAAGCCTAAGGGACCTATCTCATTCCTAAACTCAAAAGTTAAGGTAAGGTTAGCTGTCCTACAGGGCTTGATGGCTCTCAAGATGCCAGCAACAGCCCAGGGGTGAGCTCACCTAATGTTCAAAGAGAAATGCTGGTTTGGGGTCAACAGGTTAAGACAAGCCCAAAACAGTATTTGAAGTACACTGGGGACAAGCTGCATCAAGATGGCTCTCCTGGGCAAACACATGGCCATGGTTTTCCTGATTCCTGCCCTTTGGAGCCTGTGTCGGTTAATTTTTTTGTCAGCTTGACACAAGCTCGGGCATCCAGGAAGAGGGAACCTCAACTGAGAAAATACCTCCAGGAGACTGACCCAACGGCAAGTTACATGGGAAAGCCCAACTCATTGTGGGTGATGTCACCCCTGGGGAGGAGGTCCTGGGTTATATCAAGAAGCAAGCTGAGCTAGCTATGGCAGCAAGCCAGTAAGCAGCACTCCTCCACGGCTTCTGCGTCATTTCCTGCCTCCAGGTTCCTCCCTTGAGTTCCTGTCCTGATGGACTGTAAGATGTAAGATGAAATACACAATTCCTCTCCAGGTTACTTTGGCCATGGTGTTTATCACAGCAACAGGAAGCCAATGAGGTCAAGGCCATTGGCTGTAGTTATCATGTTACTCTTGTTTGGACATTGAATTTTTAATTTCTTTGTCTTCTCTAATTATTGTCACTTAAGACACAGCAATTTCAGACTCAAATGAAGAATCCAAATTCTCCTTCCCAGTCACTAAATAGTAGTTTTGTGGTCCCTCTTACACATCCTGAGATATCATGGAAGTAGTTAGAGAAGCTAGATGATCATTTCTTTTACTTAAAAAATCACTGTTGTGTGTTTGACTCATGATGTGTGTGTGGGTGTGCATTCCACAGCATACGTGTAGAGATAAAAGGACAACCCTATGGAGTTGGTTCTCTCCTCCCGCCTTCACATGGGTGGAAGGATTAAACTCAAGTTTCCAGGCTCACATAGGAAGCACCTTTACCATCCTAACAGTTACCAGGTTACCATTCTTCAGCTTTCTTGCTTCCCTAAATGATTCCTAAAACCGTAGACCTCAGGTGGAAAGTAAGGTCCAAAAGGCCTTGTATAAAGCTTACATAATTAAAATGCACCCCCAGGGGGATTTATGATGCTAATGATGCACTGTATTAGTTACTTTTCTATTGCTGTGATAAGACACCACAATCAAGGAAACTTACAGAAGAAAGAGTTTACTGAGGCTTACGGTTTTAGAGGGTGAGTCCATGATCATCATGGTGGGAAGCATGGCAGCAGGCAGGCAGGCATAGTGCTGGAGCAGTAGCTGAGAGCTCACATCTTGAGACAACATGAAGCAGAAAGAAAGCTAACTAGGAATGGAGCAGGCTTTTAAAACCTCAAAGTCCACCCCTCCTCTAATAAGGCCACACCTCCTAGCCCTTCCCAAACCATTCCACCAACTGGGGACCAAGCATTCAACCATATGAGCCATTCTCATTCAAACTACCACAGACATGAAATGCATGAACTAGTAATGTAGAAATACAACAGACAGAGCAGGAAAAGCTCACAATAAGGTAACACAAGAGCCCAGCTCTTTGTATAGCAGGGATATTTGAGATGTTAAACTTTCTCCCTTCTCTAGCCAGCTTCCTCCCTTGGAAGGGTATTCACTCTTAACAAATTCTCTTCCTTTACTTGCTACTATCCACATTTCTCTGTTCAAGTCTTTGTTCTGAGACACAAAAACCTGGAACCCCTCCAGAGGTGTCCTCTGATCCTCAGT
>CABHPP010146478.1:16633-43714 GCA_902168425.1 Peromyscus attwateri | reverse complement strand
TGTTACAAAAGCCCACAATGATGGACTATAAATGACCACTCTGTCTCTATGGCTAGGTTCACATTTAAGGCCAAAGTGTCATTTAATAAATTTTAATTTTATCAGTTAATTAGAAGGAATGTACTAGTTTATGACAAGATCAAATCTCTGGGAATCTGCCCCAAATAGATGAAAGTCATTTACTTACTTTGAGGTATTTCATTGATGAATGTATGTTTTTTTTTTTTTCTACAGATTCTAGTTTCCTTGGTGAAACTGGAAACTTTTCCCAAGTCCAACCAATTCAATTGATTATTAACAAAACAAAACCTCTTTTTATTCCATCTCAATAATCACATTATTAAAAAGCACTTATAATAAGTCTTCTGCAGATTATTTTGGTTTTGAGCACCTGTGGGCAGATGGAGGCCCTTGTTCAAGCTGTGTCTGAATTTTATTATTATGCACGATGGCTTGCCTGCCTCATAAAATTTACTCACTGATCAGCTGCTATAACCTCCGAGGCTGTGGTACTCTCAGAAAAAATCCTACATTTGGGTCACAGTTTTTCATCTCAAGAACAAGTAGCAATCAGCCCATTTTTTATTTGTTTGTTTGTTTCTGTCCTGGGACCTTAGGACAGCATCTTTCATGAGTGTACAGTAAGGATCAGACAGGGCATTTAGAATGTAAATAGAAGGAAATACCATTTCTGGTCAGGTCACACCCCTCTTAAGTTGGTGTCTATATGAATCCTTGAGTAAACATTTGAGTGGTCCCTTCACCACACAGTATGTGGTCCTCTGGTAAATGGCCCAAGAAGACACCCTGAGCATCACAGAAATAGCTACAGCACCATCTCTGAAGAGCTGTGAATAACTCTATCAAGGAAAACAAGTGGCCAAGTTATTAGAGAAAATACGGCTGTATAGACTCAGGAAAAAAAAAAAAAAAAAAAAAAAAAAAGACATGACCAGAATGCTCAAAGGTAAATAAAATCCTCCTGCACTCACAAAATTATATTGGTTATAGGTTGTTCTAAAAACATTAAGCTAACAATGAGAACCACTCTCTGTAGGAGCCGTGAGCCAAGAAAATATAAAAAGTTGTTGTATAGATTGTTTGGGAAGTTCCCATTAATAAAGCCGAACACAGGTTAAAAAGTATAAAGCTGAATCTCACCATGAGCAATTGTAAGGCTGTGTTGGACGTTCCGGCACTTAGAGCAGGTAGCCAGAGACTAAAGAGAGCAATCCTCCCAATCAGTAACAAAAACCTGCCAACATCTTTCCAAGTACTGGCCAACACTGAGAAAATGCTGGGCGTGAAGGACACAAGGCTGTCGGTCAGCTTAAGATGTCTGAGAAGCCAGGGCTCTTGGATTCCCTTCCCGAGTCAACCGCTCACTGGCCAGGCCACGCCTGACTTGTCTTTGCAGAGAGAAGATGGAGCTACACCATTGTTCTCAAAGCTGGCTCCTGGGGCACTGCAGCCACAGCAGATTTAAGCACTCTGCTGAAAACTCGGGATCCGTGCTGAGACCCACCAATTCATCATCATTTATGCTGGCTGCCGCAAGGACTGGAGAAAGCCAGATTTCTGCCGCCCACAGAACTCTGTAGGGCTTTGGGCACAAGACAGCTCCAAGAAGCTTGGTTTCCATGAGGAGGTCTACAGGAAAAACCTTCCCAGCTGTAGCTCTGAGCTGCATCCAACCTGCCACATCAGTACCACAGGCAAACTCCACTAGGCACTTTTGAAGGCTTTTCCTTCACTCCTACCTCAAGAAAGTTCATTTAGACTCATAGTAGCCAAAGTTTAAGTACATGGCGGCTTGGCCTGGTTAATTTGAGACTGGCGGCAAGTGATGAAGAAAGCTGCTCACTTCATGCTAACCAGAAAGCAAAGCAAAGGCGAGAGATCAGGTCTCATCTCCTACCATACCCAATAGCACTGAAGCTGGGTGACCAAGCCTTTAACACAGGACTTTGGGGATACTTAAGATCCTCAAATCGACAATGATGATGTTAAAATGTAATAAAAGTGGGAACAGCGCTGTAACTTTTTAAAGGTTTATCAGCATTATTAAATAAATATATTAATTGAATGTTATTCTCTCTCTATCACCCTTGTCTGTCTTTTCTCCCTCTCCTCACCCCCCAAGTGTGTGTGTGTGTGCGCTTGAGAAAGGGTCTTGCTTGCTCTGTAGCTTAGGCTGGAATTCACTATGTAGCTCAGGCTAGCCTTAAACTTGTGGCGTTGTTACTTTTGCTTCAGATTTCTGAGTGCTGGGATTATAGATGAGTCACTTAACATAATTTTCTTAATGGCTTTAAAAAATGGAAATGTGGCTAAAGGTAAGCATTTAGTGAATCAGGCTTATGGCAAGGTTATAACATGCAGCTCGTTGACTTTTGCGGTAGTTTCCGGCAACCTAAGTGGGGCAGGGTTGGTATATAAACCCCTCTCAATCTGAGAAGGCCTGAAACCTTTCCCATATGATAAAACTATCACAATGGTTTAGTACAGAGTGCAACAGAACGCTAAATCTACAATAGATTTTTAATAAAAGCCAAAGTACCCGATGTGAAAAGGTAAACAAGTTCAAGTCAGCCAGACAAAGGCTTTCAAAACTCCAGGAGACTGAGGACTGGATACATCAGTGCCAAAGAGCCACTGCAGAAGGACTGGGGATGATCTGGGTGGAGAGACAGCTGCTGGGGACTTGGATAATTTTGATATTAACTCCAGAATATTTGGGACTTAGAAAGGTCATATTCTTGAGTCTGGATAGTAGAAAGCCTTATTTGTATTTTATTTGAATTTTCAGATTAGGTTTTGCTTTGTGTACCACTTTTTAAAAGCTGAGAGCCCCCATGCTTCTCAGTTACAGATTGAGGGAAAGATTCAGTCCAACATAGACACTCAAACACATTTTCATACACATGCACACAGCCACAGCCACAGCCACACACACACACACACACACATACACACACACAATTCTCACACACAGCCACACACATATGTACTTATATAGTCTCACATACACACACAAGCACAGTTCTCACACATGCCACATACATATGCATTTACACAGCTTCACACACACACACACACACACACACACACACACACACTCATGTATATACGGGTAAACACATGCCCACTCACATAAACTCACAGATGCTCACACATATCACTCATACTAACTTACATATAAACACATATACTTACACATGTACACATTCACATATCATACTCCATAACATACTCACATATGCACACACACACTTATATACACACTCACATACATTCTCACAAATCACTCACACACATATGCACACAAACATACACACCTAATTACTTGTACACATATACTCCTGTGCACACACTCTAATACATACTCACACACGCATACTCACATACATCCACATACATATAAACACCCAGGCCATACACACTTATATACATACTACACACACATACACACACACACACACACACACACTCATACACTTGTATACACTGAACTAAAAGAAAATATAAAACTTCAGGAAGTAATTAAATAATTCTTTTATGGAAAACATTAAAATAAAATACAGAAGTGGAGATGTGAAAGTATTAAGCATGTTTATTTTTTAAAGGTTTTAATTTCAAGAATCTTGGTAAATTGACCAAATTAGTCAATTTTAGTTTTTGGGTTATCAAAGAACAATGAGAAATACAATTTTAAAGAATACTGGTATAGAATGGAAGTTAATAATGTCTTTAGAACACTGAATGCATTTCTAGCTTTTAAGTATGCAAGCAATGACACTGTGGCAGAATGCTTAAGTAGTTCCCAAAGTCTGTGTTTTGGGACTGTGGTCCCTGGGTTTGCTCTGGAGCACAAGGTTTGGAAGTCAAATAGGTTTGCCAAACACTGTGTGATGCATACTCCTTCTGTTGACTTATAATGATCTCAGTATGTTACTGGCTCTGGACACAGTCCATGGTTAAGGAAACTTTCTCAGTGTGTATAACCATTGCACCCAACATGATTTGATCACAGTAGCTCCTTTACATACAGTGCCACATGGAAAACCCTTCAGAACTGTGTCCTATGTTATGTTCCCTGAGAAAAGCTAGGTGATACATCAATCTGTTAACCATAAATCTATCAAATGTAATAAAGGTATATACTTACAATCCATATTACCTAGTCCCATCATCTGCATCGCAATGAAGGACTGTATCTTCAAACCTGGGTGTTCTACAAACTACCTACATCTGGAAAATGTTCCTACTGACACTTTAGTTATGATTCATACAAATTAGTTAAGATAAGATTTATCAGTTTCAATATCATGTATCATGGAGACCACAGGCTTTGGGAATTTATTAACATACCTGCTTACCATTGCACAACAGTGGAGGTCGTATTTTAAATTCCTAGGAAGTGGAATAGAACCAGTCATGAGCCCAACAGAGTATAACTGTCCTCACTCTTGATACCTGGAGCAGTAATTTTTACATCCCACAAAGAGAAGAGGTGTGGACAGAATGGAAAGAAGGCACATGTGTTACAGGAAACTTTCATGGAAAAAATCTTGGATGGTGGTTCTGTGAGGACAGAACTCAAGATGGCCATGTGTGCTATCAGGTTTCCACTTCTAAGCTGGGGTGGTGGTGTTAATTCTAACAAGAGTAAGACTCACTACTATTTCCTGTACATGTGTGGCTTGGGAGATAAATAAATGACCACTAACACTTTCATTTTGTTTATAAACCTCAATTTAAAGTGTTATTTGCTGATAAATAAAGCCAAGAAACACATATGTAATGTCTATTGCACACTGTAGCTAAATTTGTACATATTAAGAACAGAAAAGGGAGTCATTATAAATTACAATTAAATCTTACGATGTAAAACCTGGTTCTAAAAAAAAAAGCCAGTTTTAGAGTTTGAAACTTGACACTGAACATTCATTTTGAAGCATGTGACAGTTGGACTAAAGAAGCACTATTATTTCTGAAGATAAATTTGTTCTATACCAGGAGCGCAGGTGATACCACGTTTTGATCTAATCACGAGGTGCCACCCTGCTCTTAATTTTCACTCAGGAGGGTAGAAGGTAGTGTGATGCAGAGGCTTCTGAATTTCTGAAACAAGTAACTGTGCCTTTTGTGGCCATTGCTAAGAACATTATAGCCACTATAGATCTGCTTCTCAGTGGTGAGCATCTCTCAAAAATGGGCAGGAGGAGCCAGTGAACTGATGTATAAAGATGTCCATAAATTGTCCGTAGCAAAACAGTAAAATTATGGTAAATAAACACAGGAAATGCATTGAAAATTATGTTCCATTTTTATAAATATTTCAAAACAATCCTGTGATTTCCCAAACATTTTTAATGCATTTATCTTTCATGAACTTTGCCACCTAGTATTCAAGTAGTAATCAGGCAACACATTATAAAATACGTTGTTTCAAGTAGAAATGATCTCAGATATAAAATGGGCTTCATGTACTAGCCATTAATTTAACAGAATAAGTGGGATATGAACTGGGCAGTAAAATTAGTGCTTTTTGTCCATTCTCGTTGTTTTCCTGAGAAGACAGAGTCTGGGGAATTCACCCAGCCTTTACAGGAGTCACTCCACAGCAACTTTTTCTTTCTTTCCAATGGCTTCTTTCACTTAGCAATGCATATTTGATTTCTTCTGCACCTTTCATAGCTTGCTAGTTCGCTTCTTCTTAGTGGTGAATATTCAATTTCAATACACATTAAATATTCCCAGTGTATCACATTTTATTTATTCATCCACTTGTTGAAGGATATATTAATTGCTATTAAGTTTGGGCAATTATGAATCGAATACAAATGTCCAAGAAGATGTCTTTGTGTGAATGCTAGTTTCCAGCTTTGTTGGGTAAATATGAAGGGGCACAATAGGTGGACTGTATGTCAAGAATATATTTAGTTTTGTAAGAAACTGCCAAACTGCCTTCCAAAGTGGCTGTCTATTTCATACTTCCATAAGTGCCCACTGCATCAAGTTTTCTCCAGCCTCAGTGTGTATGTTCCGAATGTGGGTAATTCTAACAGGTATATGGTAGCGGCTCGCCAGTAAGTGAATGAAGTCACTATGAAAAGGCTACATATGCACTGTGTACCTCCAACTGTGATATTCTTGAAAAAACAGGGATGTACTGATGGGAGAAAAAGAAGGTCCCCAGGACTTTTGGGGAAGGAGTGGGGATGAATGCCGTTATACACTTGTCCAAACATACAGTATGAACAAGACCAAGAGTAAGCCCTCATGTACACTGGAGCTTTGGGGGAAAATGCTGTTATTGTGGGGTCATTGATGATAACAAATGCACCATCTGGATGTGTGTGGGGTGCTGCAGTAGAAGAGGCAGTGCGTGTGAGGGAGCAAGGATGTGTACGGAAACTCTCCACCTTTCATCAAGTTTTGCCGTGAACCTAAGGCTGCTTTAAACTGTCAGTTAAACTCTTATAACCCACAAACAATTATTCTGATGATTACACAAGTCTCTTCAGGACATTCAAACAACAGAAGAAAGGAGATGACAACTATTGACCAAGGTCTTGACAAAGGCTATGGAAGTTCCTTTCTCTGTTCCTGAGATGATTAAGTTTTCTGAATGAAAACTACCAAAAGTAGTGAAATACTAGACTTAAAAAGACATTTTCCCTACACTTACTACTACTGGTGGAAGTATTAAGGCAACTCCATGTAGTTAAAAGGGAGGTTTATTTTGTGGGGTAACTTACAAGTAAAGGGATAGGTTACAGGGTCCGGGAAAGGTGTAGTGCAGTCCAGCGCTGTTCTCTGGAGAACTCTGCTCGATCTCCCTCCAGCATCTAGGATCCAGGAACCAAGAAAGCTGGCACATCCAGATCTCGGGATTTAAGGGCTCCTCTCTTTGCCCCGCCTTGTAGGCATGGCAGTTACCAGAAGCCTCAATGGGGGTAGTACTTCCAGGTCAAAGCTGGAACAGCTACCCACTACATACTACTAAGCCTAAATATCCAAGTTTGAGCCCCAGGACCCACATAGTAGAGGGCAAGAACTAACTCCTTCAAGTTATCCTCTGACTGCCATACAGATGCTGTGGCCTGCCCCTCTATGATCCATTCATTTAAATGGATGCAAGTTCAAGAGAGAAGCTCTAACCTCATGTATGTACAAGCACATCAGATGGACTCAGTAGGTCAACAACAATTAAAGAAGATACAAAGGCTTTAAGAGGGAGTGAAGAGGCTGGGGGAGGAGTTGGAGTGGGAGAGAGAGGAGTAACTGGTGTAAATACAGTATTCATGCGTGAAGTTCTCAAAAGAATCAAAATTTTAAATAAAAAATACACTCTCTACACACTCATTTGCTGTTACATAAAGGCTGAAAGACATCTTTCTTCTTCCTCGAAAGGCCATAACCTGAGGACGTACACAAAGGCAGTCAGTCACAGCCTGCCCCAAACATACAGCTCTAACTTCATCTCTGCATCTGCATCAGAGTTAGCGAGTAGGACCAACGACTGAGGTTGAGTCCTATCGTGTGGATTCTAAATAATGCTTGCCATCTTCCTACTTTTACAGGGTTCCAGATGGGGTTTACTTGGAAACAGGCTCTGTAAGGCAGTGGTTCTCAACCTTCCTGAATGCTGCAACCCCTTAATACAGTTCCTCGTGTTGTGGTGACCACCCCCCACCATAAAATTATTTCGTCGCTGCTTCATACTGTAATTTTGCTACTGTTGTGTAAATATCTGATATCTGACCCCAAAGGGTTGTGATCCACGGGTTGAGAACCACTGCTATAGGGCATAGGATGCTATTGAAGGAAGACCTTTGGGACCGAGCCCTGAAGAAAGAAGTGAGTGGAAGGAGTGATCAGAGAACTTGGGTTTGATGCAGGTCTGTCTGGATGTTTTCCAAGCCCACAGGGAAGTTGTAGAGCTACAACAGTCCATAAACATGGGTTGAGCTGGGCTTTCTTGATTTAGTTACTTATTTTAGAGGAGCAAGAATACTTTATTTAAAGCAAATTGACAGATCAGATGAGATTACACTGCAGGACAGCAGTGGGACAGGGGAGGAGTGAAGATTCGAAAGGACTAGAGCTGGGCTTTCAAAGGTCACATGAGTAGGTCATTGGATGTGAGTCATCCTGGTCAGTGCATGGCTTTGGAGGAGGAGGAGGCCCTTTGCAGCTGAGGCCAACAAGAGGAGCTGCTGACAGAGGGCACTCTAAGCAGCTAGACCAGCATGCCACCTACTGAAGAGGAGCTGAAGGCACACCTACACTTGCCCCCTTTGAGCCTCCATTTCTTACTGCGTGAATGGGGAATAGTGAAGGCACTGACTCTAGGCATGTGTATGATGTGAAGTGTTCAATGTTCACGCAGGGCTTGCTATTGTGGGATGATCATGACATTCTTAAGGCCTAAGTACTCGCAGAACATTGTTCTTCCTAGAACCAAGCATGCTCCTTCCAATGCAGAGGCATGGCCTAGAGACTTCTTTTCATTGGTGAGTTCCTTCCCAGAGGCAACACAAAATTCTCCCATCAAAACCAGTATCTTCTGTTACTCCTGAGTAACTTGCATGGGATTCTAATTAATACCTGCCATATTAAAATTGGTCATAGCCATGCCTAATTTCCCCTCTCATCTCCTAGAACTAAAAGCAACTCAAGAGCAGTGACTATGTCTTATCCTCTTACTTCTTTGCACTACTGCTGGCATGGATCTCTGTGCTTTATTGGGGAAGCAATGGACATTTGTTGACTGAATAAACACGTGAAAGGGAAAGGTTGGTCATTTGTCACATACTGCTATTTTTGCTATTACAAGGATTTAAGATTTACAGAACCTATTATTTCCTAACTTCACCCTTGGGAAGTCCAGAGTTAAGTTTAATGAGCAATTATAGATATAGTATTAGCCTACCCATTTGGTGTCTTATTTTCCTTTCACTCTGCATTGATTTTGTGTTTGTTTTATTGGCTTTGCTTATGACTGTTATATATATTTTTTATCATAATCCCTCTTGGATCCCTTTTGAATGGAGGCAGGTTATAAATTATATGTATGCAAATAGCATCTTCCATGTTCTGGCTTTTAAAAAACATTTAAGGATTGTTATCAGAACATAACTCATTGTCAAGTTTTATTTCTGGAACATAAAGTTTCCACGTATGTGGAATCAAATTGATCCATTATATTTTTGCTTCCATTGTATGTTTATAAGGAGTTCTTGTAAAACAGCATTGCACCCCACAGTATGGTAGAGGTGATGCTTAAAATATGGTTCACAAGGAGAAAAGTAAGACACTAAACCAAAAGAAACAATAAGTGATAAGTGGAATTATCCATCCATCCATCCATCCATCCATCCATCCATCCATCCATTCATCTATCCATCCATTCATCCACATTTTATTTAGTGGATGTATGTCACATGCCTACACTGTTCTGGATACTGGAAGAATCAGAAGCAAGACCCACATGGGTCAGAAGATAGGCAGTCAATGAGCAAACAATGGGTAATTTTAGGTAGTGGGAAATGCTGGGAAGAAAACAAAATAGGAGAATGTGGAAGGGGACCTTGGGAAAGGAGAGAGAAGAGAAACATTAGGTCGTGTGGACAGGAGAGAACTCTCAAAGGAGGTGAGAAAGAGAGACAGTTTAATGGTGAGAGGAAGGTACTCATGTAAAAATATGATGTACAACCAGGCAGAGAGAAGAGAAGAAGTGTAAGATCCCGAGGCAGGAGCAAGCAAGGCTGGAAAATCATTTATAGCTAGGTATTTGTTAACTATTTGTTAACTTAATTTGTTCTCAATATATCAGGCAGACTGACCTTGCTAAACAATCACAAAACGGCTGCAGCTCCCAACTGCCTTAACCATTCATTCCCCTTTGTTGTTCTACATTCTGCAGACTTCAGATGGGATCTCAACATGGACATACTTTGAGTTGCAATGTATTTTTTTAAAAGTTTCAGACACTTTGCACAGATTTCAACGTGGCTATCTATCATTGCTACTATAGAAAGGGAACAGCCTTGCCATGGTGTCTGGCCCAAGCCCTGGAGCATTTGATCTGAACCAAATGCGAGTACGTCCAAGGATGGAGTGTCTATTATTTTATGAGACACAGCCAATAAAATTCCTCCTCCTGACTTCGGTGGAACAAATGAGAACCACTGGGGTTAGTTGGATTTATCTTCCTCTCTGAGATCTCTAAGAGGGCTGTGCTTTGGATTATTGAGTCAGTTTTTAGAGCAAAGGTTTAGAGTTTCTTGTGTTGAATGATTTGTAATTTAGTGTTTATTTTAAAACCCTTCTGAGGAGTCTCACTTCTCATATTTAAATTGAGCATTTGGGAGAAAAGGTGGTAGAAATGACTCACTCTGCCTCGAAGGAGTGAGAGAGAACAATTAAGCCCGAAGCTTCTTCTCATGTGATAGCTGTGGTGGGAATTCGAGAGAGACGTGATGCAAGCCAAGAGAAGGAAGCTCGGGGAAGTTGTCCTCATAATCTGGAACATGTGCAGCTTTTCCCCAGGACATTTGGCAGTGAGCTCTATAGAGATCAGTCAACAGTGGTCTAACACCCTAAGCACTGCTTTGCTGTGTGACCGTGAACACCTTCACACATTCCTTCTGGCATTTGGCCCATGAACACAGTAGCTCTTGTGACTTTTGTCCTCACCACTGGCTTCCACATGGTATTGGTGGTGGCGGAAGAAGTCAAAACATAGTTCTTTGTACTGAAGAGCTTGTACCATTGGGTACCGTTAGCTTTAATAAGGATACCAAAGAAAATGATCATTTCCTTTTAAGAGGAAGCCACACCATTTCAGGAAACAGTGGTAGATAGTTGTTTGGGGGATGTGCTTAGCCTAAAGTTCACATTTGGAAAAAAAATCTCAGCCAAAGCATGATTCACGCTAGCTCACCAGGTTCTCTGGATGCTGAGGGGTATTTAAGGTTTTATTATTAAACAATAAAATATTAGAAAATATACTGCTAATTTTGTTACCTTCTTTTACCTTATCACTTCTACTATACACAAAATGTGTACTTTTTGTAGAAAACTATGAAAGGAAAAACAAATAAATCATATAAATTAAAAAATATATGAATTAAAACTGTCTCAGCTGAGACTGGACAAATGTCTCAGTGGTTAAGAGAACTTGCTACTTTGTAGAGGACTTGAGTTTGGTTCCCAGCACCCACATAGCAGCTCACAGATATCTGTAATTCCAGTTACAGGGGATTTGACTCTCTCTAGTGGCCTTTGTAGGCGCCAAGAATACACGTGGTACACATGCAGGTAAAATATCTATACACAAAATAAAAATCTTCGACTAACATTTTACTTCCTATTCTATTGGATTCTGTCTTGTTGCATACATAAATAATAGTGGGAACATAGCCTGAGTACTTGGAGGGGAAGGGAGCCTTTTTTAAACTACGTTACATATAATTCATATCTCTTCATAACAATAAAAACTAATGCCTTCCTAAGCTTAAAGGAATGCCTAGTTTTCTTGATGACTTTGGAGTATAATGAAAACCAATGAGCACGTGTGAATTGCTTGGCACTCTGTCCCTCAGCCTTGTCATCATACAGTGTCTCTGAATCTAACTTTGAGAATCTTTATGCTCTCTGAACAACTGTGTACTTATATTCTTTCTGACTCAGAGCCATAAGTCAAGATTCTGGGCAGCATCCAAGCTCTTGTGACAAAATCATAGATTTCCTCTTGCTCATGTCCTTTCTCTACAAACCTGCAAGGTGCCGTTCCTCCCAGTATGCACCTACTTTAGTCTTCCCAGAATCCCCAAGGACTGGGGCTCTGTATTAAAATTCCTCCCCTTTCAGGCTTACAAGCTTGTGCAAGAATCCCCACATCCAGCATTATCTCCAGTTGCTGGGATTTATGGAGTCCTATTGCCTGCCATCTACTTTTCCTAGTTTGGGCTATCTATCTACAGGCTGATGGTGCCCTCTCTGATACTGGATAGTTTGCTTTCTTCCTCTTCGTGAATCTGACATGTTCCTACCTCTTCCTATCTGGACAGGGAGCATCGTTCTTCACAGTTTCCTAGGCCCTGATCATGAGGTCACTTTTCCCTTTTTTTATTTCTTGCTATTAATCTTCAGTGACTTTTGCAACCAGAAAACCAGTCTAATTGGATCAGGGCATGAACATTTGACAAAGAAGTAATAATTCATATATACATATATATGTGAGTATATATGTGTATATACATACATAAATATGCATTTCTCTCTTTGTTCTCAATTGGTTAAAGAGATGAGTTGCAAAACCATGGTGTTTCCAATCTGAGAGCTGTTACCCGAGTCATCAGTGAAAATAGCATTTCTCTTATACTTCATCATGAAATTACGTATTTATTAGCTCCAAATAATTCTAGAAAAGTTGTATAACTTTATTAAAGGTATAAACTGGGTTACTAAATGAAAATCAGGAATCTAATCAACTGATTATAGGAATCTATTTAATAATTAGGCCATTTTTTTTTCTGTTTCAGTTGGAGCAGGAACATCATCTCTTGTAATCATGCAAATATCTTGAAGAGAATTACGTATCCATACCAATCAGTCTTCCCCAACCCACAGCAAAAGACTCTTTTAGAAGACTTTTTGAAATTGGGTTAGATGAGCCCATAAGAGGCGACTCAGGGTGACATGACTTCAAAGTGGGAGCAGGTGGGGCGGCTGGACCTCTGTATTTTTTCAGTGTGACATCATCCTCTGACTACGTGGATGAATCTTTCTCTAGTAAGTGAGATCATGGAAAGGCGATGGCCCTCTCTTCCCTGAATGTCACACAGCACTCCTGGGGACTGCTGTAGAGAATGGTGACCAAACATCAAATGCAAAGCCACCGCTGGATAGTACCCCCAAGCTTCTTTTTGGACTTCTTTTTGGTGATGTGTTCAACAAAGACATTACTAAACGCCACTGTGATGCTTGCCCCCAAATGGGACACCTTCTAGAAAAAAAAAAAAAAAAGACAGTAGGCAGCATTTGATCAACTCTTAGTGGCTATGCTTCTGTATGCATAGTCATCACAGAAGTAGGTATATGCTAACATAACAGTAAGGTAAAAGTTATCCAATTATAGTAAGGCAATTTTGTTAGCACTATCATTCTCACTTACAATATTCTTATCTTATGATACCTTAAGAAACTCCAATTCTTGATGATATAAGCAATGCTAGGTTGCAAAGAAAAGAGGCAAAGCAGTGTATGTTTGTGTTAGGCTAGCAGAAGGGTGTGCAGCAATGATGTTAGAGATGGAGAGTCCTCCAAAGTAGCACTTTATACATGAAACAGTATATGTATGTGTGTGTGTGTGTGTGTGTGTGTGTGTGTGTGCTTACTATATATCATCTCATTTAATCCTATGAGACATTGAACAACACATCCTCTTATCCCCATTTTCAGATGAAGAAATTGAGGTTAAATGCCTTGTCTGAGGGGCACAGGAGCAGCTGCAATTAGAATCTAGGTCTCAACAGAGATTATTCTGCTTGCTTAGAATATAATAAATAAAAGGAAAATTTGTAGGCCAGGTTTATACAGCTCAAATTAAATGGAGCTATGAAAATATTCAGTGAGAGCATCTATACTTCTCATGTGAATAATACAGCAATTTTTTCTGAGTTATATGTATTTCTTCAATTGCATTGGGATGAATAGATCATTTCTAAATAAAACAGGAGAACATAAAAAAATGAAACGAATGGGCTCAATCCCAGTTGAAGCAAGAAGAGTAAAATACATTTCCCTGCTTGAAAGCAAACGATTCATCTATGTGAGGTTCTATAAATGCCCTCTTTCAGAAAGTCACACCGCTGTCGGAAGGGCATTTTACCTCAAATGACAAGGGCTGTCATTTGGAGAAGGAGTATGCGCTCACTCATGACCTAAGTGAAAAGCTCTCTCTGGAGATCAGGGGAGTTGGTGCTGGTGATATCTAGGGATCAGGTTGGGAGAACCAACTGGAGAAATTGGCCCTGGGTTTCCTTGTGTTTAAAGCACTTAAAAAGAAAACACAAAGCTAATAGTGATGCATGGAAACAGCAGAGCGTCTGACCCCTCCGCAGGGTAACAGAAACTGGGTGCAGTCTCGCTTGGAGGCCATTTAGTACCCGGTCACGCAAGAAGACAAAAGAAAACTGTCCCATTAACAATCAAGCTGAGAGGATGGAAACGTAGGGAATAAAGATGGACTGGGCATGGTGGTGAGCACACGTTACCCTAGTGCTTAGGAGATAGAGACAGGAAGACTGACAAGTTCAAAGCCAGCCTGGTCTACACAGTAAGTTCTAGTTAAACCAGGCTACACAGCAAGGTTCTGTCTCAAACAAAGAAAACAACAACAAAAGAAGATAAAAGTATACCAGAAGGAAGTGGATGAGAGTGAAGAGGAGGGGTAGACATTTGAGCAGCAGCAGAAGGGCCAGCTAAGTACAAAATGTAATGCTGACTAGAAAACCAAGAGTCTGAAGGCAGGGGATGGTTAATGGACAAAGAGTAACAAATATTCTTCTGCAAGGAGAGATGTATGGGTTCCATATTAAATTCATGGTACTATTGTAGCTCTTCTGTCTGCCTACCTAAAGAAAAACGCTGATCATCTTTGGGGCATTGCCATGGTGATGATAAACAGTAGTAAGAGCTGCTTTCCCCCAAGGGCCCCTTCTTCTCAGGGCCTGTGTTCTGCATGTTTGCTCCTCTCTCACCTCATTTCAGAAATCCCATCAATGGCCCCTTGTAGTCATTTTGACTTTGAAGAATTCCCTACTATTTTTCCTCCTGTGCTTGGGCCTCTTGGCCCAAATAAGATCTTGATTTCTTCAAATTTGGGCCATTGTAGGGTAACTCTCAAATTTTACATTGTCAATTCTAGGATTTGAAGCATTTGCTGACTCTTTGAAAGGCTCAGGTTGCAAGAATGATAGTTCACAGAGACTTGGATGCTGTCATACTGTCAGAAGGAAAGTCTTTGAAGATCTAGTGAAGAGTTCATGTTTTAAAAGTAGCAAAGGCTTCTAAGAAGTGGTGACAATTTTTAGGACCAAGCAGAATTAAGACTTGCTAGAATTCTGATTTCTGGCTTCATGGGTTCTGCTTGTCCATGCCATATCATGCATGATACATCATGCGGTACCATGTCACCAACAAGTGTCAACACAGCAGCAGGGAAGTGACATGGTATATACTCTCAAGTGGTTCTAGCACACTCTAGCATGGTACACACTCTGAGGCTGGTTAATCTGCAGATGTGCAAACCATGGATAGTAAAGGTCAATGGTATAAATTAAATAATTTAACTTATTATAATTTATTTAGTCTGCACTATAATTAAATACACATTTATGTACACCATGCATGTATATTTTTATACCATTAAATATTATGTATACTAAATATACTTTGTAAATTAAATCTATATATATATATTTACTAAGTAAACATTAAATCGTATTATCAATAAGGTAAACTGAAACAGAATCAAGATAGAATAATACCAAATAACAACAAAAGCTTTGCCCATCATAGCTAATGAATGATATATTAGTATCATTTTGAATATTTTGAGTACTTCCTGGTATTTGTGTCTCACATTTTAACAGTCAGAATTCCAAACAGCAAATGATATTCAAGTAGCCCATCAGGTGAAAGCTAGAAGAGATCTAAACCCATCTACACTTGGGTGGACATGGTAGCAGGTGCATTTGTCTACCACTCTGGGCCAAGAGAGGCTGGAGAACGTCACCCAGGTGGAAGGCCCAGCCTAGGCACAGCTTCCAAGAGCAGCAAGTATTGACGGTGCTTTTAAGTCCTTGAGTCTTCCCAGTCATTCCCCTTAGCCTTTGCTGGCCCTCCCCAATGCCCCTCTGGACTGACGACTTACTTCAACACTTATTCATTTGTTTTCACACTTAACTGTAACAGTCTCTGAGAGAGAGAGGGAGAGGGGAAGTGGGAAGATGGAGAAGAGGGATAGGAAGGGGAAGAGGGAGGGGAGGGGAGACAGAGAGAGAGACAGAGACAGAGACAGAGAGAGACAGAGACACACAGAGAGATAGATAGGTAGGTAGGTAGGTAGATAGATAGATAGATAGATAGATAGATAGATAGATAGATTTAGGTCCAAGCCTAAGTTGGACCTAAAGTTCAACTGTCCAAAGTTAAGTATACATCATATACCAGTGAGTGGATTAACTGTGGAATCTTGAGAACAAATGACTGATTAACTGCTAATTTACAATATATATAAAATGGGCAGAATTTAGTTAACAACAGCTTACAGTATATAAAGACCCTTTACTTAGGACAGATGGAAGAGGACGTGTTAAATGTGCTATTCTTCTTTAAAAGCCTCGTGAACTTAGGCAAGTGTCATAAGCCCCATCTTCCGGGTGAGGAAACTGGGGTCCAGAATCTTTCAGTTGCTTTCTCAAAGCCACACCACTAATGAGTAAAAGGGCTGATTTTGAATTCAGCGTAGTCATTCCTGATTGAAATGGAAAGGTGACCATGAAGTCAGGGAGAAAACAGAAGAAAAAAAAAAAAACAAACCAAAACTAACCCCACCACTCTAGGGCAGGAAGGGAGACTGCCTGGAAGGAGCAGTGTTGGGAAGATGCCAACGACAGGGGAAGATTGGTGCCGTGGCGTAAATGAAAGAGGAATGTCCCGGCCCTGGTACTCATCACCTGAGCCGGGCCTGGAGAGTAAATGAAAGTAGCATCCCTAGAGAAAAATATTTATTCATTTAATGGCTGAAACAAAATGCCACCTCTGTTGTGATAACAGAAGGTTTAAAGTGCATTACTGTCGTCCTCAATACACGTGCGAACTGGCTCGCAGGTCATGTGGTGCAACAGTCCATGTAATCCCCTGAACGGAGAAAAAATTAGGCTCCAAGTGCCAAATGGACACCCACAACATAATATCAGGCAAAACAAGCATATTGCCCCATCCCCCACCCCTTCCCAACCTCCCCAAATGTTAGAGAAATAGAGAGAAATTCCAGTCATTTCTCATTACTGTGAAGGTCAGCCTGGCTGGGAAATTGTTTCTGCTTTACAATTCCCCAAACTGTAGAAAGCAGTTAGACTTCTGGACAAAAAACTAATGTTGCATTCAAAGGGAAAAGAGGCTGAGACGGCACTGCTGCAGTAATAAGAGAATTTTTTACTCTTTCCACTTCCCTGTGAACCTAATCAACTGTGACATGAGAAAATATACTGGGCTCACCCAGCCAGAATCTGCCAGCCACCTGAAAATGTCCTCAGTACTCCACTGTCTGGGGCTTTACAATGATCCTTCCGACATCAATTTTGTGCATGTACATCAAAATGCCATTAGAAATGCCTCCCCCTTCTCTGTCATGGGCCTTCCCTGGCTCCCCCCGCTCCCCAATGCAGGGAGACTCCCCCGTGGTTGATGGATGGCCCCTTTCAGTTACTGGCTGGAAAGCATTTGCCTATATGGAAAGGTGTCTTGGGGATCTAAAGCTCTCTGCCGACTGACCCCAGACAAGGTTTGAATATTGGTAGAAGGGAATTTTGAGAATTACCTTTAATGCTTGATTAGAGTTTGTTCAAATAGTGAGCTCCCGGGCTTTTCTTTAGACCCAGAGAGTTGGTCTGCATCTTACAGCGGGTTTGAGTTTAAGAAAAAGAAAAACTGAATGTGCTTGCGTGGGGTTGCACCGTGATCCCAGCTGCTGGGAGGTGCTGTGCCGTGGGGGCCCAGCAGAGGTACACAGGCGCACAGGAGCAATGACCCTGTCCTCTGATGTGTGCGCATGTTTTCTGGGCTCATGCACGGACACATATACATGGGTAAATGATGCATAATGGTTTTTGACAAGTGCTGGGCATATACAATGAAATTCTTGCTGACAGTTTTATTATTTTTCAGTTACGTAAAGTTAGGCAGATCTAATGCGATTCACAGTGGCATTATCATCTTCTCTCTCTGCCCTAATATTTACAGAAATATTACAAGTATTTGACATATAAATTCAGCATTTGACTGACTTTAATAACCATGTGATCAATAAGAAGTGATATTTTTATAGTTCAAGTTCAATATTTAAAGGGTCATGGATGGCAAATCGTCATCAAAGCAATAAAGCCAGATTTTCTTGTTTTTCGAAATCCATCACTTCTCTTTCAAAAAAATCTCTTTAGAGTGACTACAATTAAGAGTTAAGATCTATAAAAATGTTACCAAATTTGCAAAGGATGTGGACACACTGTAGGAAGTGCAGCTATAGACATGTTTGCTTCTGAATGGCTTGAGAGTTTGGATATCAAGAAGAAATTCAGTGTGTTAAACAGAGATAAAAAACAGAAAATCAGTGTGTGCAAATCTGGGAATGCACTCATTACTCAATAAAGTCACCAATTCCCAGCCCCTTGGATTTTTTGCTTCTCCAACAAACTCACCCAATTAGGTATGACTGGGTAGACAGTTCCTGTTTCCCTGTGTGCTAGAGTCTGCATTATTTCTGAAGGTAGGTGCCAAATTCCTCTATGCTCCACCCTCAAGCCCACTCTCCTCCTAAGTTACCCTTAGGTAATCAATATCAGTAACTGATAATCAATATCAGTAACTTTGATTGTTAGGACACAGTGCAAGACTGTGACTACTGGTTCTTAGAATACAAGAGCAGTCTCACATTTGAGTTGCTAATAGTTCTCTTCAGAGGTTGATAAATCAACTTCCTAGCTGTGCTTGAAACATGTAGAGACTATGCAAGGCCCTGGCATCAAAAGATTTTATTTCCCATGTTCTTCCTGCTCCTTCCATCTTTCCTAGGGTCCCAGTCACACCCACCATATATCACTCTCACAGTGCTCATGTTCATTAAGGGCCAGCATTGTTCTAAGAACTTTAAAAATACTCCCAGTTCATCCTCCCAGGAAATCTGTAAGGTTGATTATATATCTGCTTCCAAAAGAAGGAAATTGAGTCATTATAGGAGTTAACAACTTTCTGAAGATTCTTCAATCACTAAAGAAGGAGGTTGGAATTCAAGCCTAATCAGTCGTGTCTTAAGTACATACAGACTGGCTGTCATTATCTTTATTTTTAGGGCTAATTATTATGTTTTATTATTACTATTATTCTGTGGTAAGAGCTGGTCAACTGCTGCTCACAGTCAACTCTGGCCTATAGAATATGTTTGGATAGCTTAGCAAGTTAAGCATAGTGTTCACAGATGAACATTGACATTGATTTGATGATGACAAGCACTAAGTGTGAACTGCATTTAGTGCAGTTCCAATAAATGCCATGCCTCTGTATTGGTTAATTTCCTGTACCACTGGGTTGAACTATGAAGTGCTCAGAAGTTTTCATTTTTCTGGATATTTCCTTGATGGCATCATTTGAGTCAGTAGACTGAGTTAGCAGATTACCCTCTGCTGTATGGGTGGGATTTACCCAGTCTGTAGTATGAGAGAGTTCTGTAAACTTGTGGCTTGAACTGGAATATGCTTTCTTCAGATTTCAGGCTTGAGAACCTCCACTATTAATCCCAAGAGCCAAGTCTCTACTTCTTTTTTTTTTTTTTTAAAGATTTATTTATTTATTATGTATACAGAAGAGGGCGCCAGATCTCATTACTGATGGTTGTGAGCCACCATGTGGGTGCTGGGACTTGAACTCAGGACCTCTGGAAGAGCAGTCGGTGCTCTTAACCTCTGAGGCATCTCTCCAGCCCCAAGTCTCTACTTCATTATCTCTCTCTTTCCCTTTCTCTCTTTCTTCTTCCCTCCTTCAGATAGATTCTATAGTCTATTAGTTTATCTGGAGAACTTGTGACTAATATATCCTCCTCAAAGAGTCTATTTTTTCCCACTAGTAGACCTGTATTACAATTTTGTTTTGTTTTGTTTTTTTCAAGACAGGGTTTCTCTGTGTAACGGCTCTGGCTGTCCTGGAACTCACTTTGTAGATCAGGCTGGCCTGAAACTCACAGAGATCCACCTGCCTCTGCTTCCAAAGTGCTGGGATTAAAGGCATGCACCACCATTGCCTGGCTTAAAACATATTATTAATTATTGTTATGATGTTTAGAATTTTTATCGATAAAATTTGTGGCAATTTGTTTTCTTTTATATATATGTACATTATGAGAACCTTGATTTTGTCTTTTAACCAGTACAATGATTACTACCTGGCTTTTACAGAAAGTATTTGCTGACTCCTGCACATTAGCAATGAACTATAGTGGTGGATCTAAGCCAGTTAGCTAGCTGGTTTGATCAGTTGTCTACCTTGAGTGGGTATTGGGCAGAATCATTCGTAGACAAAATGGCAGGTTAACCACAATGTATCCAGACAATTATCTTTCTGGGCATTACCTAGTAAAGCCACAGAGCTGGCTCAAGAGGAAGGCATGTAGCCATGAGATGGGAACTGTTAAACTAGACCTAAACTGAATTGTCCAGAGTAGAGATGGAAAAGGGACAATGGGCCCAGTGTTCTGGGCTTGGGGTCCTCATGGACTCAACTTTGAGAATCACTACCCAGAGTTGACTTCCTCTGCTCTAATAAACACTTAGACATCCTTGATTCCATCATCTTTTCTGACAAGCACTCTTCTTTCCATCCACTGCATGGAGCCATATTTTGCAAAGGAGAATTGTACCCTTTTATTTTTCTGGAAATTTGTATTATTTTTTGAGAAAGAAATTATATTTTTTTGAGCTCTTCAGGGACAGAACCAACGGTGTGTGTGTGTGTGTGTGTGTGTGTGTGTGTGTGTGTGTGTGTGTATGTATTCTTCTATTCCCCCATCCCCTTCCCTACTTTTCCATACTTAGAAAGCATTTAATTCAAGGGATCTGCTCACTTGACTTCAGAGGTTGGCAAGCTCTAAACATTCAGGGGAGGCTGGAAGGCTAGAATCCCAAAGAGAAAATATTGAAATTCAAGTTCAAGGCTCTCTGTTGCAGAACTTCCTCTTGATTAGAAGAGGACAAGCTTTGGTTCAATTCAAGACTTCAACTAACAGGATAAGGCTTTATTCATTGTCCACCAATTTAAATGTCCAACTCATTGGAAAATGGCCTCACAGAAACGCCTGCAGTAATGCTTGACCAAATACCTGGCACCATGGCTCAGTCAAGTTGATGTATAAAAATTATTATCACAAAGACTAATTTAGGTGAAGTTGGGGAGGGGAGAAGTTGACCACAGGTTTGGAATACACCCATAGCAGGAGAGAAATGGGACTAATGAGTTTTTTTTTTTTTACTGCTTAGAGATCTGGGAGTGTAGGGTGTTCAACTTCCAGCATTCCTAAACTTCTAGACTTGACTAGAATGCAAATCCTGGGTTCCTCTCCTCCCAGTTCCACTTAGACACTCCCAGTCCTGAGCAGTCTCCTATCCCAGTCTCTGAGGCTGCCTGCTGTCTGCCCATACTGGCCACCCCCCCCACCCCGAGTAAACATCATTATAATCTCTATCAATAACAATGACCAAAAGTCACCAGGAAGCTGAAATTGTATTTCTTTTCATCTGTGTTAGGTCTTTCACACCGTGCGCTGGCCCCTCTCACCGACCTGCCAAATCTGTTAAGGACCTACTTTACTAGGATGTTGAAGGATAATATGAGATAATGTTTGTGAAAGTACTTTGTAAACCATGAGGCATGATACAAATAGAAGATTTTTATTACTATGATACTCTGTTTAAGACGGCAAGGGGTGGGAGTAAAATGCTTTTAAAAGATTCACATTTTACAAGTTTTACAGTGCTTGCACTAAAAGGTTTAACCCTTGTATCTTCTGGGAAAATTGTCTATGGAGAGGAACTTGCTCAAGAGTGATAGACAGCCAAGAATTTTCTTGGTTATTCTGACATGCCTCCATGCTGTAATTTTTTTCAAATGTACCATATCTCTTCTGATTTTAAAATTATATTTATTTTTATGGCATGGTGGCTGATAGACAACTGGCTTTTTAGGTTCATTGTATATTTGAAGATTTAATTATAAATATGCTTGAATTTATGATAGGAGAAAAGCAAACAACTTCCAAACTATTATTACTGGTGATGATTACATAAACTGATATCAATTCACCAACATATTTTAATCAACATTTTTTAATTGTTGGAGAATTTATACATGAGCATTATATTTACATCGTTTCCACACTTCCATCTCCCATCCAAACTCTTTCCATGTTCCTCCCTCTCAAATAATTGACCTCTTCTTCTTTAACTTTATATATATGTAACTTTATATGTGTATATAACAACTGTATGCACACACACACACACACACACACACACACACACACACACATATATCACATGCTGAGCCCAGTCAGTATTTTGCATATGTATTTGTTTTTAGGATTGACTACTCAGGACTGGATAACCCACTGGGGGAGAGGGTCCTTTCTAAAGAAGACTGATTTAGGAGACACTAATTAATTGCCTGTATCTCTCCATCTAAACATGGCATGTCAATTCATGTTGTCATTATGCAGTCCTTAAGTGACCATATTGTTGAGATTTCATGAGTGCAGCTTCCCTGTCCTAATAGAAGACACTCTCCTGCATCAGACATTCTGGTCCTCTGGCTCTTACAGTCTTTCCCTGTTCCATGGTGTTCCCTGAGCCTTCGGTATATTAGTTACATTGTAGATGTATAGATGCATTAATTGGGGTTGAGCATCCCATGGTCTGTTGTTCTCTGAATTTTGACCAATTGTGGATTTCTGTAATAGTTTTTATCAGTGACTTAGTATTCTTAGTAATCACTGTTGTGTTGGTTATGAGTGAACAGAGTTCCAAGGTCTCCCCTTTCCTAGTTTCCACATCTGTCTCTGAGAGTGGAAATTATCCCCAAACTTTGTGTATCCCTCTTACTTTTCCTGATCTGTGTTATCAAAGCTCCCACAATAGCTGGCTTTGGAGGTCATCAACACTAAACCGTAAAATCTTACATTGGTCACCTCATGAAGTCCACAAATCTCAAATCAACAGTCACACTTGGATGTTCTTTCCTTCCTGGTCCCTTCATGCCTCACCTCCCCCGACTCCTCAATTCCAGAGACTCTCCCACTTTGGTCTCTAGATTTTATAGTTTCTTATCAGCCAAATGGCTTATCCCCTTAGCACCCTGTCAGAGTATTGTCTGAACCTTTTTGCCACAGTGTGATTCTTGCTCTTCCTTGAGAACACTGCTTCCCTAAAGCGTTCATGCAAGTGGTTCTCTCTGTCTCTCCTGAGACTGGGCCTGGAGATCCAGTGGGAGTCATGCTTGCTCATCACTGCTGCTCCTATGCCAATCTGCCACTCAGCTCCTGGGAAAGTGACTTTAAGCTCAACTGTACTATACAAGTTGTTACTCTTTGTTGTAGAAATCTGTAGGTCCTTACCTTGTAAGTTACCCTACCTTGTTGTTTGAATACTTTCTGCCAGGTGCTCTGTCACTCTCTATGGATTTAAGATTACTATGGCAGTGTGCATGTGTGTGTGTGTGTGTGTGTGTGTGTGTGTGTGTGTGTGTGACTTTTATAGCCTTTAGATACCCTGGTATCTCAGTTGTTTGACCTTCTATGCTCCAGCAAACATGCCTTTCACCTTACCTCAGCCATCTCTCCTAAGGTTGTCCTCCTCTGATGCCAATAACCACACCTATCCCATTGTCTGTTACAAGTACCCTGTTCTTCAGTTTCTCTTCCCTTTTCCAACTTATTTCTTAAACTACTTCAAACTCCATTGGAATTTTTAACTTATAACTTCATTGGAACTTATAATCCTTAAACTCTCTCACCTTTCCATCACCCCTTTCGTTACCCAGCTAGCATTTCCAGGCCAGCTTGCGCCTGCTCTTCCCTACTTCTGCGCAGGTGACCTTGGCAGTAGTAACACACAATGATGCTTATAGTCCCACATCAAGTAGTTAGTAACCTCAAAGAGGTAGACCCTTCACATTACCCAGCAACTATGCATCCTCCCATAGTCCTTTAAAGGTGGTTTTACATCTTTTCGTTACACCTATACCTCCAGTGCCTCCTTTCTCATTCTTTCTCTTACTCACTGACTCTTTTTCTTATGTCACGGAGAAAACAGAGTCAAACGGGAGAACTTCCATTCTTGCTCATTGCCAGCAGCGCAAACCTACAGCATCAGCATTCGCGTTGTATCCAGTGGGAGAGCACACTCAGCTCTTCTCTAGAGAAACCCTCCACTCCTCAGTGGGCGTCATGCCTCTTGCCTATTAAAGAGCATCCCGTATGAGAGGACTGTGCCAGCAAATAAACATGGTGTTCCGCTTTTCATTATAAAGCAGCAGCAGCAGCAACAACAACAACTTTGGTTCCACTACCATCTGTCAGATTAATTTTACAGCAAAGAGTTGTCCTTGTTCTAGACATCAAACCAGGGCCTCAAGCAAGAGCTATACCATAGCTCCAACTTTTGTGTTCTATGTCTTTAATTTTTCTTGAGTTCTGTGTGAATCTCCTGTGATCAGACGAATTGTTTATTCTGAGTTCTTACCAAAGCTGCATGACATACCTACCGCTCTATGAGCATGTGTCCCACATTGACTTCCAAGTGCCTCTCCCCCTTTTCTACCTCTGTATCCCTGTGTCCCACATTGACTTCCAAGTGCCTCTCCCCCTTCTCTACCTCTGTATCCCTGTGTCTCACATTGACTTGCAAGTACCTCTCCTCATTTTCTACCTCTGTATCCCTGTTTAGTTTCTGTGGTAAATTTCCCTCTGTCTTCAGGCATCCTTCAAGTTGGGGGCTTCCAGGGACAGCACTTGACCCTTGCTGTCTGGATGTGTTTTCCAGGCTTACATCGCAGTGCTATTCTGATGAGCTCTCAAGTCCAGAACTTTGTAAGGCAACTGACTCCTTCACATTGCTCAACCATTTAGTGCTCTCAAAAATACTACCTGTCCAAAATGGACGCCCCCCAAACAAAGTCCTCTTGCAATTCTGTTCTCCTCACAGCCTTTCAACAGTGGAGACTCTCATCTCTTCAGTTGTGGAGGTCAGTCACTAGAGACCACATTCATTTCTTCAGTTCTCACATCAGAATCCAGTGGTCTGACTATGTTTGATTTTGGGGGCGGGCAGTGATGCACACAGTATGTACTCTAGAAAGCTGACAGCTTGCAGACCTATTGAAATGCACTTGGGAATCTCCATAGACTGATTATTGGGTGACTGTATGATAGCCTTCAGACTTGGTGCTGGGAAATTCTATTTACCATTCACCTGTTTTCTCACACCCAAAGCTAGTCCATCAGCAGGTCCTGATAATTCTTCTTCAGAGCATGCAGAATCAGATCAACTTTCACTGTTTCTGCCACAGCCTGATACAAACTGACACCCTCTCTCCTCCAGGCTTCAGTTGACCCTAGGTGTACTTGCTGCTTGTGACTTCTGGCAGTCATCTTTTCCAACATCCCTGGGGGTTCCTGTTCCTCTTCAAGTACTAGTTACAGTCCTACCCCTCTGGCCTCCCCCAGCCTGTTTCAGTCTTGATGGCCCCTCTGTGCCTTTTTGGATCTGTCAAGTGTCCTCTTAACTCACTGCTTCCATCCCTTAGTGCGCTCCCTCTATTTGCTGGCAGAGAGGTCTGTCTTGATGAAGATACAATTCTCTGATTGGCCTGTATCAAATACCAAGATTCTCACTCCAGCATTTCTTTTGCTTTGACTTCTTTTATTATTATATCATAGAAGCTAAAATGCCCAATACACTTTGTCTTTAAGTGTTTATTTACCTCTTAAATTTTGTATTCACCCTTAATTTCTGCCTTAGCCCTGACCAGTACTTGAAAGGTGTTCAATACAAAGGATGAATGAAGGATTCAAGGGATTAAAAGATGTCTTATATATTCAGAAATGTAAATTAAGAAGCTGGCAGGAACCAGAAAAAAGAATTCCCCAGATGAGGGGCCCGGGTCATTTTGTCTTAACCCCTCTATGAATCTAGAGTATCCCACCAGTCCTTCTGGCCTTGCCTTTCTTCTAAGCAAATCCCCTTACACAGACTGGAATAGATGATTGCTCTGTCCTCTTTTGCCCTCTGGATGTTATTAGAACTTGCAAATAAAAAGACACCAAATGGCCTGCCATCAGGGTTTTGGTCAGAACTAGAAATGTCAGATAGATTTTAGTGGAAGGTGTCTTTCAAGTAATTTACTAAGTTTGTTCAGATTCACTGAAACTTCCTCTCTGTGTCCCCATACAAGAAGACAGCAGTGGTGACAATATAAGACGAAACAGAGCAATACCTTATAAGCTCAGAAAATATCTCCAAGGGAGAAAGCTTGGTAGAGCTTACACTGTCCACATGTATGGTGGCAGCTTGGGGAGAGCTATCTGTGTGTTATGGGCACTTTCTGCAGGCCACCCTCACTTGTCTAATGCACTCATTTTAGCAGTAACCTCAGAGTCTGTGTGGAATCAGAGCTCAGACACTGGTGGGTACACTTTATCCAGACTTGAGAACTTGCAGTTTCACTTCCGTCCCTTCGAACAGCAAGTGTGGGCAGAAGCAGTGAGAGACACAGAGCTCAGTGCTGTTTTCTGGCTCACAAAGTAAGTTACCTACAGAGGGAAAGAATAAACTTTCAAGCCTTGTTTGAACTGTCATTTGATGATGTGTTCTGCAATCTTCAGAAAATAGGTGCATGGTACGGCCACATTAGGGAGAGAATAAGCTAAATAGAAATTCCCAGCAGCAAGTCTGAAGACTATCATACTGTCACTCAATCAGTCTTCACCTCCCCCCCCCCCCCAAATGCATTTTAGTAGGTCTTCAAGCTTCCAGCTTTCTGGAGTGCGCATTATACCTCAAAGAAACAAAGGTAGTCAGCCGGGTGGTGGTGGCGCACGCCTTTAATCCCAGCACTCGGGAGGCAGAAACAGGCGGATCTCTGTGAGTTCGAGGCCAGCCTGGTCTCCCAAGCGAGTTCCAGGGAAGGCGCAAAGCTACACAGAGAAACTCTGTCTCGAAAAACCAAAAAAAAAAAAAAAAA
>CABHPP010146478.1:0-16533 GCA_902168425.1 Peromyscus attwateri | reverse complement strand
AAAAAAAAAAAAAAAAAAAAAAAAAAAAGAAACAAAGGTAGTCAGATTGATGGATTCTAATTTGGAAGCTGAAAAAATGAATCGTTTATTGTTTCTGAAGGGAAAAAAGTGATAGTCTTGCCTCTCCTGAAAAGAATCTATAGTTATGATTTTGAAAAGAGGAAAGTAGCACAGTTGTTAATAACTGAGTTTTAAGTGATACTTTTGATTATTTCATTCATACTGTGTCGCCCCTGGGACACGAAGTGCAGGTTTTAGAGCTCTCTCTAATAATTATGCAGCAAATCTTGATTTATGAGATAGACCAGGGCTGAACAATGTTGAACACAAGGAAATCACCATACATGAATCAGAAGGCATTTTCTGAGTAGATGGAGGGATGGAGTTGTGGAGTTGTGGTGAGGGCATCATTCGTCAAAAGCTTTTACCTGTTTCTGAGATGCTTTTTCCCTTTTGGCTTGTTGAGCTTCTGAGTTTTCCAGGCCAAAAGGAGAACATGGACCCTCTACCTACATCTCAGAGTCTTAGTGGTGCTGCGGTCTGATATGGTCAGGACATCCGGGTAGGTCCCTAGTATGGAATGAAGGTGTAAGGCTGTGCGTGTTCAGATTGGACTCAGTCGGTAGAGAAGAGGGAGGAGTGGAAGAAACCCAAGCTTCACTAGCAGCATCATAGCCTTGGTCCTGGCAGGTGCTTTTTTAACTGTTTAGTCTTCAGGACAGATGAGTGGGCCATACAGCATTGACAGCTCTAGGAATTCTTAGAATACTTACGTCGGATCCCAAAGTTTCTACGCGTTATGTTGAGTCATGTATCTGAAGCTTACTGTAAGTCTTTATCGTAAGTATTTCTGTTCTCCTTATGTTGCAATTTCTAGTTTTATCTGTAAGTTTATCATTTCTAATTCTATATATTTATATGGTACAATATGAAATGGTTGAATTAAATTAGTTAACATAACCATAATATTAAATGTTTAATTTTTTGTGATAAGAACATTTGAAATTTACTTGTAGAAACTTTCTACAGTAAAATACTACTATTAGCTGTTTTTTTTTATTTTTACCATTCTGTAAGCTAAGAATCAAAAGATTCCTTTTATAACTGAGATTTTGTCCTTTAGCTATCGTCTCCCCATGCTTCCTCCCACCCCCAAAGTAACAATTCTTCTGTTCTCTGTTTCAAAGCATTTGATTGTTTTCTAGTCCATGTAAAGTAAGAACACGCAGAATTTGTCCTTTTGAGCCTGGCTTGCTTCACTTAGCTAGATGGTCTCCAATTTCATTGGATTGATGACAGCATTCCTTTTCTTAGGGCTAACTAATGTTGCATTGTGCCTTTCTAGCGTGCTTTGTTTACTCACTCTCCTGGTGATGGAATCTTAGGTTGGTTCTGTTATTTGACCATTATGGATATGTGCAGTAGCACCGAATGTGGGAATCTGTCTAACAAACTGATTCAGGTCTTTTGGTAGACACTTGCAAGTCAGATTACTGGGTAATACGGTAATCTGTTTTTCGTTTTTCATGCATTTCCATACACTCTTCGAGAAGAGGCATACTAACTTAACATTCTCGTCAGTAGCAGACAAGGGTTCTCCTTTCCCCACGTTCTTCTGACATTTAGGCTTATTTAGTCTTCTTGGTAATACCATTCTGACAGGTGTGAGATGATTTCTCATTTATGGTTATTATTATGAGCACTTTAAAGAAATGTCTGCTAGCCACTTCCATGTCATTACTGAGAAATGCCTGTAGAGTCTCCTTGACCATTAATTACTTTTGTTTTGTTTTAGCAATTGGTTCTTGCTATTGAGTTGCTTGCGTTTCTTATAGATGTTGGATATTCATCCTTTACTGGTCATAGCTTGCAAATTTTCTCTTCTAAGCTATATGTTATTCCTACACATTTTTTTCTGCTTTGCAGAAGCTTTTTGTTTTGATGAAATCTATTTTCACTTGTGTTGTTTGCTAATTTCTTTGATAACCAATTATTTAATCAAATAGTATGGCTTGTAGTTTATCTCTATGAATTCTAAAGTCCAGCTAATACTAATGACAAAATCCTAACTAACAGGTAACGTACTGTGAACAGAAACTCTCAAAAGGGACCCTTTCCCTTGGTTAGTATTTCACACACACAATGGTGGGAGGAAGGTAACACCTGAAAGCGCAATTCTAAATGAGGTTGTTAACTATCATCTCGAAAAAGTGCCTGAATACCTCACTGCAAGCAAATCTTGCATGTAAAATATAAAAATTTCTGTGTTGCATTTAAAATCCGATAAATATTTATTATCAATGCTGTTTGCTTTTAATCTGTTCAGGATATCATTTTTCCAGCTTCTTAGTAGTTAAACAAAAATGGCATTTACATTACAATATTGCTTGCCAACAATCTCATTTTCTGGTTTAGTCAGCAGCCCTTCATGCTTGATTAGTCTTTAATTATACAAATACCTACATATTTAAAAAAAGTTTTCTTTTTTCCATACTTTGAGCATGTAATTATTTTCTCTTGCATGCAATAACCTTTAATTTTAGGATTAAGCAACTGACTCTTTTTAGTATGGATGGGTCTTTTCAAGTGTTGAAGCAAATTCAGTTATGGTATTTTGAAAAAAATTAACTTTAGGAACCCTCTCATCAGTACATTTGACAGTCCCCACCCCACTGTTCCAGGATGCCCTAGGTACTGGGTAGATAAAAGCAGGCTTCGTTTCTCTTGCTTTTCCCCCATTTATGCTCCTGTGTTTAGTCTGTGAATGTGGACATTTACTCACTTAAAGCCTATGTATACCATTTCCCTGTTTCTTGAAGTCAGGAATAAGAACATAGGTTTTACACAATATTTTTAATACAAAGTTCATTTAGTAGAGAAATGCAAACAGCACACTTTTTATAATAAAAATGTTTCTATAGTAAACTCACAGAATATCTAAAAGTGTAGGAGTAGCCTTTCCCTTTTCAAACCAAACAGCATGGATGCTGCCAGTCTCTTCCATGCTGTTCGGTACACTGGATACTAAACTAACACTGTGTGGGTGTCCTTGTCTCTTCACACCAAATCCAGAAAACAGCACTTCCTTATGAGATATGGTGATTATGTATGCATATATTCCAAGTATACGTCATGTTAAATATGTGTACTAGGAGTTATGTTAGGCACAGAGGCCACAGAGCTGAATTAGGCTGACAGGCACCTTACAACATATCTGCATAGGAGGGCTTCTGCTTCTGTCAAGAAGACGTTTTTACTTTCCTCCATTCCTTGCTAAAATTCAGTTCTTCTGGTGATAAAAGTATCTTCGCATCTTGTCTAATCTTTTTGTTGTTGTTGTTGTACAGAAATTTAATTCTACTTTCTTTTGTTTGATGGGGTTACCTACTGAACTTCAGACTCCACTGGACCAGAAAGCTCATCTGGCCCAACTCCATTCCACTACAAAAGAATCACTGAATTGACAGCTGATTTTCTTGGGGGTGTGGCGCGGGGGTGGGGGTGGGGCGGGCATTGACAGAACATCCACCTACATATAAACATAGGAAGCTCTGTGTTCTAGAGTAGTCACTGCTGGCCCAGGTCCCTGTCGTCCACACTTTTATCATGGTTGGCATGTATCTTTGAAATATATGGTGGTGAGATGGTGCCTCCCAAAACTGAAGCCCAGCTAGATATATGAAAGTATTCAGGCAGAAGGAACAGTAACAGGCAAGGGCCCAAGAACACAAATTCAAACAGTTAACTCATGCAATCTTTACATGCGTATATGCAAATACCGCCTTCTACCTCTTTACTCCCACCCCCATTTCTCTCCAGTTTCTTTTAGATTTTTCTTTTAGTACTACCTCCACTACTCTAAATAATACTTGCAAAGTTTCCCCAGTTTGCTAATTTTGGATACTACTGACCGACTCCCCTTTTGAAAGGTGGCTGAACAATCAATCTCCTGGACGCTCCTACTTCCCTGCACCCTCCCTCCCAACAATTGCTGATTTAATCAGCATTTCTTTTTGTGACCTAGAAAGTGCTGTTTACTGCTGAGTCTCTTAATATATCACAACCACATTCCCTTTCTTATAGGTTCTCATTCTCAAAATATTAGTTTGTGTTTTTGGTTTATTTGCTTATTTATCCCCTCCCATAGTTAGTAAGATCTTTATGAATGCTGCTTTCTATAAACTTAGTCAGACTAGGCATCCTGGAAGCATCTGTCTTCTATGTTTTTTTTCCTCCCCCACTGTTCCAGGTCCAGGGACTCCTTTTGTCCAACTCTGGTGGTACATCTCCAATATTCTACTTTTGTGGCTTACTCTACTGTTTGTGTAGGACACTTCTTCTACTAGATTTGATGAAGGATGCAAGACAGACATAGGGATATAAATTTCCAGAGACCTTGCATCCGCATCATTAGCATAGTTCCCATTTTGCTGGATAGTTGTGCAGGATATAAAACAGCACAGGGAAAAATCACACCCTCAGAGTTAGTGTGACCTTGGAGCTTCAAGTGTTGCTTTCAAAAACAAATGCTATTCAGATTCCTGGTTTTTAGTGTTTTACCTATTTTTCTTCTTCCTTGAAAAATGTTTATAATGTCTGAGATGGGCTATTTTTCTTCTTGTAATCTCTCCAGGTTGTACATGTAGGTAGTAAAATTTAGAGTGAGGCAGCATCCTCCTGATCTGGGGACCCTTTCTTTGGTAAATGCATCTCTGTTTTTGTTTTTTTTCTTTGGTCTATTATTTAAAAGTTGGACTTTCTGGACTTCTGGTATTTCCCTTCATTTTACTTCTTGTTTCTCTTCCCTTTCTCTGTTCTTTGATGTATTTTCTGAGTGATTTTCTTCATCATCTATATATTCCATTGAACCATACTTGCTTAATTTTTGAACGATTGCCATGTTCTCTGCCTCATCCTGTAAATGTTTCTTGCACAGAACCCCTGTGGTGAGATTTATGGATGCCTAGCCTTCTTGCATCTCCAGAAGAACATTTTCTTTTATGCTTTTATGGCTCCTTTCCTTCCTTGTCTCTATTTCTTCTACCCCTCCCCCTTCTAGTTTTAATTTCTGATTTTGGACAAAGGTGCTTCTCAAATTCCGAGTCATTCCTTATTGTCTTCACCATGAGGCAAAAGCATAGTCTTCTTGTTTGAGGATCTTGTTTGCATAACTGGGTCAGTCCTCTTTTGTCAGAAGTTTGTTAGAACAGTCTTCCTGAAGAGTGACAGAGAGTGGAGTCCAGGAGGTGGTGAGTGCCTGCATGTGAATACCTCCAGGAAAGCCTATAGTTCAGTGAGACCAGTCTCATCATTTAGAAAGCAAAGTTTCTCTGGGTCCTCCTGGAGAGAGTAAAGGGTCTCCTCAAAGACAGCAAAGCTTATGTCCTCAAGTCTAGAGGCTGTTTCATTCCATTTCTCATGCATAAGGCTGCTGGAGAGATTGCTGTTGCTCTGCTGGGGCTGGGGCTGGGGCTGGGGCTGGGGCTGGGGCTGGGGCTGGGGCTGGGGCTGGGGCTGACATTCTAACTATTCACTCCACAGTCTTAAACATCCTCCTGTTTCAGTACCAGGGCATCCATTTCCTTCCTCCTACCATGTGCTGTCTCCAAACCCACTGCTCTGTGTTCTCCAGAGTTGCCCCACATCCCTCTTTCCTTCTCTCAAGTCCTTGGTATTTTGTTCTCACAGATCATCTACTATTGTTTTTTCTCAACATATTTATTGTTGAGGATTCAAAAACACTTCAATTTTTTTCTTTTAAGATCATTTTAGTGGGATTTAGGAGGAGGGAGGAATAAATGTATATATTCAATTTATCCCTTTAGTAAGAAGTTCTTTATTTTTAAAGAACTGGAAGGATCTTTATAATTTTAGTTTTCTAGTGCCTTTTTTATTCCTCACAATTTCTCAGCTATTAATGGCCATCTTTGGTTATTTAATTTTTGGTTTAAAAAAATCTTAATTTCTTAACATACTCTTTCTCAATCCATGAATCAGTTTGTATATTTTCCCAGAGCCTTAATCCAATCCATTTACAATGACATAAAAGAGTTTTTCCTTTAATTTTTGTGTCTATAGATGTTATTCCTGCATGTATGTGCACCCACTCATGCAATTCCATCAGAGGCCAGAAGAGGGCGTCAGATTTCCCAGAGACTAGAGTTATAGACGGCTCTGACTCACCATGAGGGTGCTGAGAATTGAACCCTGTTCTTCTGGAAGAGCTGATTGTGCTCTTAACCACTGAACCATCTCTCTAGCCCATAGAAAAGTTGTTCTTAAGTGCTGCTGAGCATCAGAATTTCTGACTCTATACTGAAGATTCCAAGTTTATGTTTCTGGAGTTGGCAGATGGGAATTTGTATTATTAAAGAATCCCCAGGTGATAAAATTTTATTTTTTTATTTTTTTCCTATATAAATGTTTAAATACAAAGCAAAAAAAGCAAAAGTAACTCCCCCAGGCTCATTATGAAGCTTTAATAATACAAACCCAAGTACAATATTCTTTCATCCATTCCTACCAATCAATCTCAATTGTTTATTCTTTTTTTTTCCCTCTTACATTATTTCAGGAAAAGTTCCAGGTAAACTATCATTTCATTTGTGTTTCAGTACACATCTCAAATGCTATTCAAACAAAGCCATAAAACCCTACATGCACTGTCATATGAAAATCGCTGGAGTAGTTCTTTGGTATCATCAGTCATTCAGCCAGTAGCCATGTTTCCAAGCATCTATAAAGTACTCATTCCTGCTTATAGTACGCTTGAATTGTAACTTCTATGAGGCCCAACAAGAAAACCAGTTGTGTCTTTTCATCTACAGGTCTAATTCCCTCACTGTGCACTCATGGGCTCTCTCAAAATTTATTCATTGATGAAATCCTCACTTGTGATTTAGATGTGTGGTCAGCTCTTTGAAGCACCCCAGGGGCTTCCTGCCAGTCCAAAGTTTAGGGTTCCACCTCATTCATAAACATTTTGCTTTTCCCTTTGTGTCAGCAAACTCAACAACAGTGCAATTTTGGCTCTAGGAATAATAATATGTTTATAGGAATTGCCATTTCCATGTTATTGCTAAGTTAAGAAGTCATCTAAACCTAGCTTTGTGGTGTTGAGTGGAGAAGTGGAGGAGGCAATTTGGTAGAATGGTGGGCACGATATGATGAGCATCCTCCGTGTAGGATTCTTCTGAGGATCAACTGGAAAGTTACTCAGTGAATGGACGACAGACAGTACAGAAGCTATCCTAGTGAAAATATGTGTAGGTCTTCAAACTGGAGCCAGAGAGTTGGGGCAAAGCCCAGCTCCACCTCTTAAAGATGTTGGAGGTTTTGGTGAGTTACTAGCTTCTTTGGGTCTTGGTTTCCTAACTCCTCTTGTAATTGCAGAGAATGCATGCATAAGATACCTACTATAACATCTGGCATGGGTTAAATGCCAATGTTTTCCTTGCATCTTTATTTTTTAAGTGGGATCATTGTTTTTGTATGAGAAGATCCTGTATTCTTAGGCTATGACAGTAGGACACATGAGTGTTCCAGATAGCTAGAGTGATACTCTGAGTGAGAGATCCATTCTCATCTTCCTTAACTGTCTTTGTTTGCTTATTTTTGTGCACATAGATCATTTGGACATATAAAGTACTAAGAAGGCCCGTTTTTCTACCTATGGTAGTCTTAGTATAGTACCACCATGTGGTGAGATGATGGGGGAAAGGTAATAGAAAAATTAGAGAACAATGGTCCTTATTTTGCTATGTATTTAATCCTAGATGAAGGTAGCTAATTTAAAAGTGTCTATCTAAACCAAGCCCGCATCTCCAAAATCCCATTGAAGAGACAGCATAGAGATGATGAGGCGACTAATAGCAATAATTAATCCTAATGAGACCTAAGGCATTACAGCGTTTGCCCTGTGCTAAGCATGGTTCTAAATATCACAATAATTAACATCATCTCATCAAATTTTGTCAATAATTTCAAGATGTCTGACAATAGGCACTTGCATATGTGTGAAATGAGTAGCTGTTAAGTGAGATGTCATCATACATAACAATTGAGATGTCAGAGGTGTGAGAAACTGTGGCTATTTTTAAGACTATAATTGGAGTAAAATAACAAGAACCTTTTTAAAAATGATGGAAAAAAGTAAAAATTACCTAATATATGAGTTCAGAGTATAGGGCAACTTCTGAGAGCTGGGCCGCTGAAAACACTTTTATGGAAGGAGCAGGGATTCCAGGAGATGGGCAAGGCACCGTGGGTTGCATGGGAGGCAGTAGGCACAGAGGGTTGGGGAGACACACACAGGGAGCAGGGCCAGAGAGTCCTCGCTAAGATGGCTAAAGGGAGACTTTAATCATAAGGTTGCTGTGGTTTGAATGGGCCCTTGAAGTCCATGTTTTGGCAGTTGAGGGGTGGAGGACAAGGGAGGAGAACTGTGTCCTCATAACTGGATTCCCATGGTCACCATGAAGGTGGCTTTGTTATAAAGTGAGTTTGACCATCTTTCAGGCTTTCGCTCCTGCTCCTGTGAGCCTTCTGCTGCCTTATGACAATGCAGGATATGGCAGGCACCTTGAGCCTCTTCTTTCAGCCCTCAAAACCATGAGAAAAAAAATACATTCTCTTTGTTATGAGTGACCTCTTGTAGTACGCCATTCAAGCAGCACAGAGTGGTCCAAGGCGGAGAAGATGTGAACAGAGAATGCTTTCAGGAAGATTGCTGGGCTGTGATTGGCAGAATGTGTGGCTGAAGGAAAAAAGCCGAAGCAGGAACATCAGTTCTGGGGTGTGGGATAGCATTTCCCAGAGCCAGAGCAGATGTGGGTGCTGAGAAAAGTTCCAGCACCCAGGGAGCTAGATGCCTCCCCCCACCCCTTTTCTCTGACTCCGTGCCCCTGGACTTGCACTTCTGTGGGGGATGCAGCTCTTTCTAGGAGACTGTATTAGACAGGGATCTGTGCTTCCTCCTGCCATCTCGTCACTCCCTTTCACTTTTTCCTTAGACTTGTTTGTCATTGTCAGGACTAACCTCGTTAGCATTTCCTGGAGAACTTAGCCTTGGTACTTAGTAGGTATATACACTATTAATCTGAAGTCAGTGAGCTTTAGACCATAGAGGTAGCAAAACATTGTTGAACGTTCAATTTCCTTGAAAGGTGTGTGTGTGTGTGTAGGGAGGTGGAGATTGAGCGGGAGGGTGGATTTTACATTTTTTAGTTGTTGTTGTTGTTGTTTTTGACCCTTGGGTGGTGTTTAGTGTTTAGGATCTCATTGTTTCCTGAGATACATCAGGAAATCTTCCAAGCTTGTTAGGTGGCTAAGAAAGCCCACCCTTGCCTATGTGAAAATCTGGCTTTTTCAGTGTAAGTTATTATTATTATTATTTCATTTTTTAAACAATTCTTTTGATATTGTTTCAGTGAGAAACACATTTTATATCTCAAATTAACACATATACACATAGAACTACATGTTATGGTATCTAACTTTCAGTGTGTTAGTGTACACATATGCATATATGCACATAGATGTATATATAAAAAACTGTGTTTATGTGTACATATTTAAACAAATTTTAAGAAAGCAACAGCTCTGCTATATGTCCTGTGAGCTTCTATTCACTTTCATTATTCTCTGTAGCTGTTGGTTACAACCATTAAACTGATGTAATAGTCATTGACAGTATGCGGGTAGCTTATTTTCCCCATATCTAAGTACATGGTCTGATCTAATTCAACATAAGATCAGTAGAAAAGACCAGAAGGTACAGTTTTTCTTTGCCTCCAATGATAGCCTGGATTCTTGTTCATGGTTACAAAATGTACCAGGTTCATTATGGATGAGAAGGATGGCATGCAGGCTTGGGAGGGGCTGGCAAAAAGCAGGACCATCTGGACCCCTGATGAATGAATCCTGCCTCCTGTTTTTATCCTTAGGACAGGTATCTGACCATCACTGGAAAGGACAGGATAATCCCCTTCCCTGAACCTTTCCAACAACCTGCTTCCTTTCCCTCCTTCCCCATAGGCAGAAGCAGCTAAAGAAAAGTCTGGCAAAATCTTAACTTCTGGGAGCTTCCCACAGAACCTATAGGCTGTGCCTCGGGGTTTCCTCTCCATCTTTAACGGGATAATTCTTGCAAACACAGGATGAACTCCAGTCAGGTTCAGGCTATGTGAAAAGGCTCTAAACTGGAAAGATTTTCGTTCTTAAACACTCTCTCTCTCTCTCTCTCTCTCTCTCTCTCTCTCTCTCTCTCTCTCTCTCTCTCTCACACACACACACACACACACACACACACACACACACACACCACTCCACACTCCACCCACCTCATCTCCAGCATGGCATTAAGAAGTGTTTGTTTTAATCAGAATCCCAGCACTACACCCACGTTGATGAGCAATACGACTCAATGGCCTAAGGTTCTCATTTTTGTCATGACATCTTATTGGATTATTTCAATCCATACATTCCAGTTGTTGCACAAGAAAAACAAGATTTTTCTTAACGTGCTCCCCGCCCCCTCCTGCTCCGCCCCTTGCTCAGATCCAGGGGTTTTGACCTCTGACCCTTTGATTCCCATTCTGCATCTAATCGGTGTCCGGTCAGTCCTGGTTAAACTAGAAGGAGGTTAAGTGGAAAACCGAAAAGCTCCAGCTCAGCGGGCGCGGGAACGCTCACCATTTTGAAGCAGTGCCCTAGTACATTCAGTGGGTAGGGAATGATTCTTGCTTAGCCTTCCTGGCTTTCCCCACCCCGATTGTTTGGTGCCTGATTTGTTTCTAGTTGCAGCAGGGAGGTCAGAGCAAGCCAGGAAAATGAATGAAGCAGCCTCCTGCTGGCCGCCTGGAGCGCGCGGGTGTTACGGATCAGCGTAAAGCCAGCTTCCTTTCCAGGGCCCGGGCCGATGTAACTCACTGGAGTGGCAAATTACATCAGACCTACAGCTGTAACCCGACATTATGATTAATTTGATCAGTAATTTCTCCTGTTTTTCATTTTAATCGGTGTGACTATTCTGCTGTGGCGGGTCTTTCAGATCTAATTAAGATAAATTTCCCAGTAAAAGACTTGGCAGACTTTCCGAGTCAAATCCAGGCATCAAGTGTGAAGACCTGCGGGCCCAGTCAATCACCTTCCGGGAGGGCCGGCCTCGAGCTCTGCAATCAACCATTCACACTTAAGCAAATTCATAATCTCCAGCACTGCTTAGTCATTCTCTCAAGACATCCGGGCAGAAATGGGGGAAAAATAAAGCAGACAATGTCATTCTTGCCCCTTGCTTACCCTCCACTGATTTGCAGGTGCTAGGAGGATGGCACCTTAAGTGAGGTTGCAGAATCCCTGAGCTGATGTTTCTAAAAATGATTCTAAATAAATATCTGCATGTGAATATATACACACAAATATTGGATACTCAGATACATAACTATGAAGATGGACAGTACACACACACACACACATACACACACACACGTTTATACATATATAGGCTTATGCTTGAATTAATCAAGTACGTAGCCATACACATGTTGGATTTGTGCTGGCCAGGTTTAAGAGCTTATTTCTCCTATTTTTTTTTTCTTTTAGGTCATCAGAGGCATTCATCTATGCTACCCAAGGCTGGTATTCGTACAAGTTCTGTTAGGTTTCTGTTGCTGGAAAATGAAAGTGTTAATGAGATTTCTTTCCCTGGCCACTTAATCTGAAGAACCTGCCTGTCCGTTCTGGCGGAGGCTGACAGGGAATAGGTGTCAAGAATTTGTCTAGATTTTTGGGCTCATATACCTCCTTGCAGGAAACAAAAAAGACAGGCCTGGAACTTCAAAGGGGCAGGTGTTTTTGAAGACTTTACTCCATTTTATCCAAAATACATTGTTCTACCATGATGGCACTACTTCAGGTTATTATGAGATGAATTCCCTATTCTGACAGGATAGCCATCCTAAAAATACACATTGACTGGAGACCGGATGCTTAATTTACACTTCATGCTGTGTCTGGTACATCCCCCACCTACTCTATTCAGAGCGCTAAGCAGTTTTCCTAGTAACAGATATATGACCTGAGAGTCACTACAGAATTCCGGCCTCACACAAGGCCTCTTGGACTTTGAGGATGGTTTGTTACTCTTTTACAAGTATCTTGATTTTTGCTTCTCCCCACGTGTTGATAGAATGGTGTAAGAGAAGGTTCTAATTTCCAGTGAGGCAGAGAGTGCTCTCTCACTGGTACAGGAAAGACTTTCTGATTGTAGATGGGCATGGTCATCATGTCCATAGAGCAAGGGCACTCAGGTCTAAAACTTAGTATGTGATCTGATGCCCTCTCATAGGGATCCTGTTGTCTATCCTTGATCTAATTTAATTAGTGGCCACAGACCACTATATTTGGTAGAAATGACTTCATCAAGTCGGTGTACTCACTAAAGAAAGAAAGAAAAGGATGTATGGCCTTGTCTTCATCTCCAACTTTAAAGAAACTGATATTTGAGCAGGAATAAGGTCAACATTTAAATCAGGAGAAAGACTCAAACTGAGGAAAAGACCAGGCAGGTAGGAAAAGGAGAATATTTTCCCCAACAAGGCTATTTACCACCATCCTTGTCTGTAAGGAAAGAAATGATGTATTTCTGGTGAGACCCCTTTCTAGTAATGAAAATTCTAAAATTAAAAAAAACACAAAAGAAGCTTGTGGTGCAGTGAGTGGATGAGGTTTTGATATTATTTCCTACTGTGCAACTTGCTTCTTTTAGGGCTTCACACAGAACTTCCTACCCAAGAAAAGGAGCTAGCATCAGGACAGGAAGGTTCTCTGAGCAGAGCTTTGCCAGTCCAAGTAAGGGCCGAGGGTCCTCAACATTTACCATCTTACCTTATTACTGGTGAGCAATAAAGACCAACCTCACCTCCTGACCTGGGACCTAGTGGAATCAGAACTGGGCATCTGAATCAGACTCTACCAACTGTCAGCCACCCTACCCATGCCTAGATTTCAGGATCGCATGGATCCCAACACAGAACCCTAGTTAGAGACTCTCATAGCTAGTCCCTGACCCGATGCCTGCCTGTAAGCACTCCACCCACCTCACCAGCATGGAACCATGGAGAGTCACACTCAGAGCCCCAGAGTTGCCCCAAGACTGAAAATAAAGCACCATTCAGCTGGCCTACAGCTTGACAAGTTGGAGTAACAGCAAAGCAAACGAATATCTATATAACCACCATCCAAAGGCAAGATAACCATTCCAAAAAACACCAGAAACCACGTAACTCCATATGCCTAGACCTCATCCCTAAACTACAAAAACATGAACAGCCAAAACAAGGTGTGTATCCAGAAACCAGCACCCTCAACCTAATATGCCCTTAGGAAAGTGACTTAGCTGATACACAAGACAACTTCAAAATAGCAACTATAAACCCGTTCAAGTAACTCAAAGAGGATCTGAATAAATACACGAGTGAAGACCATGAAAACAGCTGAATGAAACAATGAAAATTCAAGATAATGAAATATAATTTAATAAAGAAATAGAATCTCTGGGTGGAAAAGCCAAACTAAAATAAAACTTGAAATGAAAAGCAGAGGAATTCAAACAAAAAGCTCAGAATAAAGTCTCACAGAAGGTTTGGATCAAGTGGAAGAGAGAATATCAGGTCTTGAAGACAAGATATAAGAAATAGCTCATCCAGCAAAAGAAAATGTTAAGTCTCCAAACAAACAAATAAATAAAAAACAAAGCAACAATAAAAAACCAGAAAAAAAATCCAGGAAATCTGGGATACTATCAAAAGACTAAACCTATGTATAATGGGTGTAGAAGAAGGAGAAGAATCCCAAGTCAAATGTGCAGAAATATCTTTGACAAAATTATTAAAGAGACTTTCCCAAATCTAAAGAGATGTCTATCAAGGTGCAAGAAGCACGCAGAATACCCAACAGACAGGACCAGAAAAGAAACTCCATATAGTATAAATAATCAAAACATTAAATTATAGAACAAAGAAATGATACTGAAAGTGGTTAAAAAAGACCAAATCATAATTAGGATAAGGGTAGACCCATCAAAATAGAATCTGAATTTTTAAAGGAGACTTTGAAAGCCAGAAAGGCCTTGACCAATGTTCTGAAAGACCACAGATGCCAGCCTAGAGTACTGTATTAAGTAAAACTATCAATTGTAATAAAAGGACAAAGAAACTGTTTCCTCATAAAAACAGATTCAAGGAATTTATGTCCACTAAGTCAGCTCCATAGAGTATACTAGAAGGAATATTTTCATCAGAAGAGAAGATTAAAGATACCCAGAACAGTTTACCAGAAGAGATGCAAGTAAACATCACCATAATAATAAAACAACAGAAATCAATAAACATTATTCATTAATGACTATCAGTATTAATAATTCCCCAATAAAGAGACACAGACTAACAGATTGGGTTAGAAAACAGGATCCATCTCTTTGTTACATCCAAGAAACAAATCTCAGCCGGGAGGACAAACAGAACCTTAAGGCCAAAGGGTGAGGAAAAGTATCCTAAGCAGATGGAATAAAGAGACGAGTAGGTGTAACTATTCTAATAACTAGCAAAATAGATTCCAAACCAGAACTAGTGAGAAGAGAGGCAGGGGAAACCATTTCAACCTCATTAAAGGAAAAAAATCCACTTAAGGAATATTATAATTCTAAGCTTTTATGCACCAAATACCTAATTTCATAAAGGAAACACAATTACATGTAAAACTACAAGTTGACCCTAACAGATTGATAAACAACAACTTCAATATCCTGTTCTCACCAACAGATGTGTCATCCAGACAAAAACTAGATAGAGAAACTCTGGAGTTAAATGACATCATAAATCAAATGGACCCAATGGACATTTGCAGCACATTGCACCTAAACACGAATATACTTTCTTCTCAGGAGCCTATGGAAGTTTCTCTAAAATTGACCACATAGTAGGACAAAAAGAAGTCTGCACAAATATGGAAAATCTGACATAAACTCATGTATCCTATCTGACTACAAAGGAAGAAAGCTGGATATCAACTACATTAGAAACAGCAGAAAGTACACAAACACAGAATAAAACCAAACATCACAGAATGAAAACTGGGTGAAAGAAGGAAATGTAAAACTTCTAGAATTGAATGGAAATGAAAACATAACATACCAAAATCTATGGGACACAATGGAGACAGTCATAAGAGGGGAATTTATAGCATGAAGTGCCTACATCAGAATTCTGGAGAGATCTCATATGAATAACTTAATCATTTGGGGCTGGAAAGACAGTTCAGTGGTTAGGAGCACTGGCTGCTCTTGTAGGGGACCTTGTTCAATTACCAGAACCCACATGGTGGCTCACAACTGCTTGTAACCCTGGTTACAGGGAATTGAATGCCTTCTTCTGGCCTCTGAGTGCACTGCACACATCTGGCACTCATATGTACATGTGGGGAACACACACACATAAAATAAAATAAATAAATCTTACAGATTCTTAAAAAAATCAATAACTTCATGATATGCTGAAAAGCCTTAACAAAAGGAGAACAAACAACACCCTAAAAGAGCAGATGGAAGAACTAATCAAACTCAGGACTTTAATTAATGAAGCAGAAACAAACTAACAACCAAAAATAATAATAAACGTAAGTGAAACCCCAAGAGTTGGTCCTTTGAAAAAATTAAAATTGATAAAGCTTTATTCAAATTAATCAAAATAAAAGAGATGGAGATCCAACTTAATCAATTAGAGGTGAAAAGGGAGCACTGTAACAAACAATGAAGAAAGTCATAGAATCATAAGATCATGCTTTAAAAAAATCTGCATTCAGAAACACTGAAGACAGCTTATGCTGGAGAGGATGTGGAGCAAGGGGAACTCTCCTCCACTGTTGGTGGGAATGCAAGCTGGTACAGCCACTTTGGAAATCAATATGGCACTTTCTTATAAAATTGGGAATCAATCTCCCCCAAGATCCAGCTATACCACTCTTGGGCATATTCCCAAGGAATGCTCAATCATACCATAAGGACACATGCTCAACTATGTTCATAGCAGCATTGTTTGTAATAGCCAGAACCTGGAAACAACCTAGATGCCCTTCAACTGAAGAATGGATAAATAAAATGTGGTACATACACACAATGGAGTACTACTCAGCAGAGAAAAACAATGACATCATGAGGTTTGCAGGCAAATGGATGGATCTAGAAAAAATCATCCTGAGTGAGGTAACCCAGACTCAGAAAGACAAACATGGTATGTACCCACTCATAGGTGGATACTATATGTAAAACAAAGGATGACTAGACTGCTACTCACAACTCCAGAGAGGCTACCTAGTAAAGAGGACCCTAAGAAAGACACAGGGATCGCCCAATGACAGAGAAATGGATGAGATCTACATGAGCAAACTGGACGTGGTGGTGGTGGGGTAATGAAGGGCAAGGGTCGAGGGAAAGAGAGCTTAGGAGAGCGGGAGATCCCAGCTGGATCAAGAACAGAG
>CABHPP010146477.1:36266-46499 GCA_902168425.1 Peromyscus attwateri | reverse complement strand
TTCCTTCCTTCCTTTCTTTCTTTCTTTCTTTCTTTCTTTCTTTCTTTTAAAAATCCTCTGACTAAATGACATCATGACCTTCAGACAGATTAGAATGCCATACTTTCACTCTGAACAAAAGATGGGACTCAGCCCATTTCCAGCCATCAACCAGAGTCTTGTAGTTTCAGCTCTAGGTTGTGTTAAGCTTCTTATCGTGCAAGAGAGGCCCATTCCTTGTGATATCCAAGCAGGGTAGTATTTATCTAGCTACCTAACAGTTATCAGCCTAAAGTTACCAAAAGCTCATTGTTAAATTCCATCCTGCCTCTTTCATGGGAAATGGCTAGGACTGGAAAATATCAAATATATAGCAGATTCAATAATATCTAAGGAAATTCAGATTACATGATAGATTGAAGCTAAGAAATATGATTTTGCCAGGCGTTGGTGGCGCACGCCTTTAATCCCAGCACTCGGGAGGCAGAGCCAGGCGGATCTCTGTGAGTTCGAGGCCAGCCTGGGCTACCAAGTGAGCTCCAGGAGAGGCGCAAAGCTACACAGAGAAACCCTGTCTCGAAAAACCAAAAAAAAAAAAAATTTGATTTTATCTTACAGTTATTCCAATATATCTTTAATATCTGTCAGGCCTCTATTACACAGGAATAATTTTAGGCAACTTGTGTAGTAGTATTTGCTCCACCCACGACCTTGCTATCAGACCCAAAAGAGATGGTGCTTCTTGCCTGTGTATGTGACTTCTTGACTTCTTGCCTGCATATGTGACCTCCTGCCTGGATATGTGACCTCTTAAGAGGAGAGAGAGGGGCCACATTCTGCTTCTTCTTGGCATGATTAGACACATGACGGCAAGGTGCATTCGCTCCCAGGCAGAACAGAGGATGACTTCAGCTGTTTACTCAGTTCTGTATTTGTGAGTGTATTTCCTCAATTTATGTCTTAATAAATCTCAATTACCCATTAAACAGACTCACATGGATTGATCTTAACGAACTTGAGTATCCATTACATCTGTTTTAAGTTCCTTTTTTTTCCCAAAAATCATTGTATAAGCCTTTTTAAAAAAACATGTTTACATTTTGTCCACATCTTCACTTGCTTATGTGTATGTATCTCCTATTTTAGGACCACAATTATCTTCAAGGGGAAGAAACTTTTGGTAGGCTTAACAAAGGCCTATTGGTGAGCTGTTCTTCACACGGCAGGGCAAAAAGCAGAATATTGTCTCAGGTGAGACCAGCTTTTTGATATGTCTTAGCTAAATTTGTTATATGTAAAGTTACTTTATGACCCACCTTTGTGAGGTGATTTTTTAAAAATACTGTTTATCTTTACTTGATGTTTAAGCATTTTAAGAAGTTTCATTAAATAGTGATCCACTTATTATTACACATACATGTGTGTCTTTTTCCCAGTGAGTGACACTCTATGAAAGAGGATCATTCCAATTAATATTTTATACCCCACATTTTATACTGTTATAGTTTTAAATTTATAAAAAGTTGAGCAAGTTGTAGTGGCCCATACTTGTAATCACTGTACTCAATAGTATTTTTATTAAAAGGGTCATGTTATCAAATGACCATGCCAACTACCTCACAAATATACGTAGAGAACCTCCTAAATATAACAAGCCTCAGTTCCCTTACCATTGCCTCTTACTGGATTAGACCTCCCCTTTAATGATGGAGTATAATCTAGTTCTGTCTAATTGCAATAAATCTGGCTCTCTGTGGTCTCCCTTTTATATACTATTTAATGACTGTTATTTTTAGACTAAGAACTTCCTGGACCTCAGGGTCTTGTAACAATACAAAGAAAAAGACAGGGAGATGTTGTTGGATCTCCTATCCCCACCCTCCTCACTGCGACAGGCTGGCATGACCAACTAGTATTTCACCCCAAATCCAACTTGGTGTATCTCTCTATTGAAGTGGAATGAATCCTTATTATTTAAAATATGTAGTATGGCAACCATAATGCTTGAGAGATAAGCCAACATGGATTTCTTTGATTTGAGGATGAGGGCTTCTATCCAGCCACTCAACATCAACCCCAAATGGATCTTGCTCTACTACTAGACTTTTTATCCTACTGATTGGGTTCTAGTATTCTCTCCCTTTCACTGTTCCTCAGTTTCTGGCTCCTCCTTTCTGGGCTTCTGACCTTACCAGAAATGGCTCCTTTTCCCAGGGTTAGGCTCTGGGTTCTCCACAACAATTGCTCCTGGTACCAAAGTTCTCAGTACTGGGTCTGGGACTCCCTAGTGGGCTTGGATCTGAGTCCTTAGCCTTGATCCATTAGTTTCCTTTGGTGGAAAGATGTCAGTTGTGGTCACTGTTATGACAGGAGCCACATTTCCAAAAGATGTTGGGAACTGAACTCAAGGCTTTTGTAAAAGCAATATATACTCTTAACCATTGAGCCATCTCTCAAGCCCTGTCAATTTTCTCATTTTTTTTTGTATAAGCTGGGACTTATACACGAAAATAAGATAACAGATAATGCTGTAGAAGGGAACAGCCAGGCTCCTCTGTAGCTTGATAATCTTGTTGTACACGGTTAAGATGTGTCTTTGCCAAGGTGCCTTCTGATTGGTTTAATAAAGAGCTGAATGGCCAATAGCTAGGCAAGAAGAGGTTAGGTGGGACTTCTAGGCAGAGAGAGAGAGAGAGAGAGAGAGAGAGAGAGAGAGAGAGAGAGAAGGGGAGATGAATCTAGGGTGGGGGAGACACCACAGGACTGAGAGGAAATAGGAGATGCAAGATGGAAGAGAGGTAAAAAGCCACAAGACAAAATGTAGATAAATAGAAATGGGTTAATTTAAGTTATAAGAGCCACTGGGACAAGCCGAAACTATAGGCCAAGTTTTCATAATTAATAATAAGTCTCCATGTTGTTTTCGGGGAGCTGGTGGCCCAAAGAAAAATCTGACTACACCTCTCTCCCATTCCAGACCTAAATAACCCAAGTTCTAAGCTCTCAGCACATAACTGCCCGAACACAATGTAGGGTATTGATTGCATGGGTTTCCTAACGCACAGGCTAAAATCAACCTGAGTTACAGTCTTATACCTCATCTAACACCATCAGTAAGCTGCTGCACTTACTTCTCCCTTTCCTCTACAGTTTATAAAACTTCTTTGTTTTGTTCTGTGGGTTGCTGTTGGATCCCCTACCCCAGCTTCCCCACTAGAAGTTACCAAAGGATACGTCACCAGAGAGAAAGGTGCTAGGAATTTTATTAGACTTCTAAATCTTACACCACATCACCTGTAAAAAAAAAAAAAAAGACCCCAGATCTCCTCCAGATGGAAGAAATAATTTCTGTCTTGTCCTCTGGAGTAGCAAAATGACCTGAGCAAGGGAACATATACCTCACTAAACACAAAATGTTAGAAATACCTTATCTCACACCAGCTGGCAACCAAAGAAAACCACCTGAGCAAGGTCTCTTAGATGGTTGGTCAGAGACCAAAATGGTAGGAATTAGAGGACAAGCATAATCTTCTTTGTTTTGCAGGTTGGAGGTAAACAAAAAACCAAATCCTAAAAACTACTATGTGCTACTTTACGTGATACAGTTTTTATCAAATGTAGAATACTATATCCTATTGATGTTTAATACTCTGAAAACCAAATACTGTTCCCTCCACTAACATACCACTTGAAAGCCGATGATGTGAGAAGGAAAGACAAGAAGGTCTCCACGTTTAAAACAGAAACATTCTCAGTAGCCTCTGAGAACCAGTTCCCGCGAACCCCACCCACAGGTTCAGCTTGCCTACAGGCAGCTGTGCCTCCTCTTCCTAAACAATCATGACTCCTCCACGGAGAACCTAAGAGAGCAAGAGAGCCTTGCTGCCATGACTCGGGGCAAACAGCTTTGTTCCCTGACCTGGGCCACCAAAATGTTTATCAGATTCAGATGTCGGTCTTACTGCTGCTTCAAGTGACCAAAATTGGTCAGGAGTTGGTGGAGGAAAAGCATTTTTTTTCTGTCTTACAGGAAATCAGGGTCATGACAAGCATTCGTGGGAAAGAGACAGGCCCATTAGACAACAGGCAGAGCACCTACATGTTTGGTTTGCAGCTGACATGTGTCTTTTATCATCCTCTCCACATACCAGTTCGTTTCAACCTCCTGGGACCCATCCTTGCATTTTATTTTCGACAGAATCATTAGTTTTCTGCACATTCATTCTTGTGTTTTTGTATTAGTTTGAATCTGAAATTTACTCCACAGGCCTGTGTATTTGGACATGTGGCCTATAGCTGGTGACCTCATTTTAATGTCATGTGGCCCGGGTGGCTGGCTCAGTTTAGTCACTAGAGACAGGCCTTTATTAGTTATAATCTTGCCCTGCTTCTGTCCCTAAATCTTTGGTTCCTGCTCTTAAATCCACATTAGAGGCATCAGACACCCATTCCTGTGGCTCCAGAAGCCATGACTTCCCCATTATGTTGGACTATGTCCTCTGAAACTGGGAACTAAAGTCTCTGCTCCCTGAGGTTGCTTCTCTTAAATATTCTGTTATAGCATGAAGAAAAGTAACCAACATAGAACCCTGATGCTGAGAAGCAGAGCTGTTGCTTTGAGAAACATGATGACATCGTTTGCCAACCATTGGGTCTTGTTGATGTGCAGACTCAGGAGGGGTCTGAAGCAGGAAGACAAAGAAGCCCTTTGAAAATCACGTCAATCCAGTGCATCTCTCTCTTAAAAGGGTACAACAATGAGAAACTTCACCCTGAAGGATTCTTTACAAATGTGGGTCAATGATGGGAACGCTAACAAGTAATTATAACCTTAAGGTTAGCAAATCACAAATCAAACCTGACAAGTCAGTGGATTTGATTTGCAATTCAATTTTATGAGATGTAAATCTTTAAGTTGAATGTTGGTATTTGATTTCAAAATAGTCCATAGGATCTATTATTCTACATTTTGTAAAACCTACATAACATAAAGAAGCATCAGAACAGCCAGACATGCTTAATATCAGTTTAATGATTTTTTTTGTGATTTGACTGTCATTGACCAGTATCCTTATATCATAGAATTAAATACTGAAGAATTTAAAATTCAAGGATTATTGTGCAAAATTAATTTAAATTTAATACTAGGAATACATGGAGGAAACTCTGAAAAATGAACATCAAGCAAGAAACCCCAAAGCCTAAGCCCGCGTGAATGTGATCAGAGTCATTGTTTTTCATTGCTTGTGGCCAAAGGCAGTTGTTCATTGTTTACTAAAAGTTTTATGTTTTAAGTAGATGCTCCCAGAAACTCTTCAAAAGCTTTTAGAAATAGTTCCCTTGCAAATTTTGAACGCATGATAAATTCCCAGGCGGTCAAAGATGCCGATCCTAGAAAAGATAAAATGAATCCATGTCAGCTCCTAAAGGCATTTCTTAGTTCCATTAGGCGATAACCATTGGTCAAATTTATTTCATTTGCTTCCTATCAATTAACACTAAAATCATCAGTTCACAAAGAAAATTGGATTTCTCTGATAGTATTATCATTTTGCAATACCTGACCTGAAAGTTTTGTGTCATGCTTTCTAAGTGGTAGTATCATAAATGATGAGGAAACATATACATGGAATGATCTTGTATTATGGGTCATAGCTTTTAAATTTCCATAATCATACTAAATTCATTAAATAAAATATTGCATGTCTACAAGAAAATGAGATGATTCTAATACAAATCTTTCAAATATTATCCACCAACTGGAGATTGGCCTACTGTTCATTGTGTGAAGGAAAGCTGCCTGCTGACTGACAGTATTATACCACAATGAAAGATGAGGTGAGAAGAAAGATCAACTGACTGGCACACTAACATACTTAGTGGATCTGATAGTCTAATGCCAAAGTTTTCCACAAATTTGACTATAATTCACTCATGTCTAATATATTTCATTTATAATTTAGGGACTCAAAAAATTTTCCCTTTACAAAAATAGTAATAGCATGTATGTTTAGTTTATCTCAAGGTCCCAGGGTATAAGTGTAAAATGGGATGACATGGTGATCTTCAAACACTTAGTTAATGAAGACTGTTTTTCACTCTGCTTTGCCATTATGGAGTAAAGGTCTTCTTTCTTGGCTAGTAGTATTGGATTAAAAGCATCCAATGAGTGAGGTGGATAGTGACTTCATTAAGGATGGAAAATTTTCTTTTGAAACTCATTTGTGTTCTCTAGACTTAAGAGTAAAGTAGAATGTATAAAAAAAGAGAAGTTTTCATGAGTGAAACAATGATTGTATGTGAGCATGTGGGTTTTATATTTCACCTGATATTACAGATGTCAAAGTTCAGTGTGGCATCCAAATGAAAAGACAGGTCATACGTAAAAGAATTGTAGTTGCTCAATGGTCTTACCATCTATCAATAGTAATAACTGCTAAGGAAATGAAAAATATATCAACAAGAATGCATACATTTTTATGGAGGCTGACTGAATATATTTCTACTTAAATTAGTTTATGTACACTTCCAATACATACAGTCCTAATTTTGTCTGCTATTCTTTAAACATTCTTACCTGTGAGTCTATCAGTATTTCCAAGAGCTGTGAGCGACACTAGGACCGTGTTCTGAAGAGCAGTGAAGTTGGTAATAAAAGGGGCTATGTCAGTATCAACAAGAACACGAGGCGGCAGACCCTTCTGAAAGCTGTATGTTCTACTCATGGTTGTAGGGAGGTAGGCCGCAGCTAAGTAATTTACAGCAACAGCCCAGTTTTCCTCAAACTGGGCTTCTTGGTCAGAATAATAGGCATATCTAAAAGACAAATAGACAAGATTATCAATTATGATTAATTTTCTCAGAATTTAAATCTCACGTGGCAGAAATCATCCAGTACCAAGAAATATAATCCAAAGATTATTTTGAAAGGAAGTTCAGTAGGCCCCATAAATTTGGGCTTGTCTTTCTGGAACTGTGTAGATAGCTAAATAAAATTTAAATCTGAATCTGTGAAGGGTTATCCAATTAGTTACCTCTTTTTAATATTTTACTTTCCATTTATGTCATTCCCTAGGCACACTATACTTGACATGTAATAAACATGTTAAAATAATATAGTTTGGCTCTACAACAAAAAATAGGAACAAGGCCTGGTATCACATGCTTACAACTCACAGCTGGGATATGAAGCAGGAAGATCATGGGGCCAAGCTCTTTTTCAGCTGCCAGTTTGGGATACATGAGATCCTTTTTTTTTTTTCTTTTTTTTTTTAAACAGATAAAATGAACAGAAAAAGAAAGAAAGAAAAAATACATTGTGCTTGTTAGTGTTTATTAACCTTGAGTTAGAAGACGAACATGCCAAAAGTTATTTCTGCTATCTGAGAGGTTTAACTTGTATACAATTTATATTTTTTAAAATAGAAAGGAAGCTTTTAAGGAGAGTAAAACAAGAGACATAAGGAACGGTCTAGAAAGGGTGATAGAAATGTCATGCATTTTGCTTTAGGTGGTGGTTTGACCAGTGCTTGCAGCGGCCAATGTTCATTCAGCTGAATAAATACCTAAATCCGTGTGCATTGTTACATGTCAGCTGTACCTTAGTTCATAAAATCAACATGTGACGATTGATTCTAAAATGTCACTTCCTAAGGTCAGCCTTGCCTTGACATAAACACAGGCGTCTTTGTCCTCTCAAATGGGAAACAACAGGAATAGCTGACTTTGACATGCACAGTCGCTGGGTCTTGACTTCACTTTTGAACAGGGGACTGAAAATTGTCTATTCTCCAGGACAGCTGAGCTCAAGTGGAAGGATAAGGTGTTGGCCACAGGCTGTGAGTAGTTAAAGAGTTGATTAGTCAGTAAGCTGGACAATTTTCTTAGAGGCGTCCTCACTGTACAAAACCTCAAAAGGACTCTGGTTTTCTAAATGCTGGTCTTTAAATGTAATAGAGAACCAAGTTAGCCAGATAGGGTGTGGAGCCTCTGAGACATAAGACCCACCAGAACAGAGAATCAAGGAGAAAATAAACCAAAGCAAAGGACAGTTGAACAAAAGGGAGTCCAACTGTTTTCAAACTCCCCAAAAAACTAAAAATTTGGGGGGAAATAACCAAGATTTTGAAAATTACTTCCCATGTTCCTGTATTTACCTAAATCCTCAGACAATGAGGATAAAATAATTAAGGATATGCATATGTAAAGTGTCTCAAACATTTTCACCTACTCTCTACCCATCCTCAGTTGACCAGAACATGAGCCCTAGCAGGCAAAGAAGACCAAGAAAGGTAAAGAAATGCAATGGGAGTTATAACAGAGAGGGAAGGCAGAGAGAGTCCTTAGAAATGAGGGCATATCACAGCCTCAATGTCCATTTTCTTGACAGATGGGTGCAAATGAGTTACTCTGAAGCAGACCTCATTACAAGGAAGTCTGTGGACAGAATCCATGATGCTTTGCACAAATTAGGAGGTTGTTCTTTAGTTTGTCTGTTCGGTGACCAGCAACGTTATAGATGTGAAGTATTAAGATATAAAAATCACAGATGAGGATGAACTCAAAGGAGAATATGACAGTGAGGGCAAGTATCAAAGCCAAAGATGTTCAAACAGGAACTCTAAACCAGTGGGCCCCAGAGAAATGCATTTCCCCCCGGAATCTCATGCTGGGGAAGAGAGGCTGTAAACAAGGCCTGGCCTAACAGGACAGACTCACCTATCATGGGGAGATTTCATGCAATTCTGAAAGCGTATTTCTCAGTTAAGCTGGGTTATGTGTGTTTCCTGGCTTTCTTTCATTCTTTCTTCAAAGCTGCAACACTGCCGCAGGAAAAGTGGAAGGACTCTGAGACTTTTGCCCCCCTGTTTTTGCCAAAGTGTACATAAATTTGTTTTCTCTACCACCTCTACCACCTTCTTTTGAAACCCGGGGAAACTAAGGTTTGACAGATTTATGTGGCCAGCAACAACATACGTACTGTGGTACAGGCTGACATCAAGACCAACCCGGTCAGGTCAATGTAGCCAGACACTGTCTCAAGATAACCATTAAATAAAAGGGTGTGGAATGGTGTTGCAGCTCCCAGGGAGGGCTTGCCTTGGGATGTATGAGGCCCTGAATTGGTTCAATGCCCAGCACCATTTAAAAAAAAAAAAAAAGCATCTGAAGGAAGGAAAAGTAGAAAGAAGAAAGAGGGAAGGAGGAATAGAGGGGAGAAAACAATGTATACAGAAAGAGTGAGCAACAGTGACGACAGAGGTAGTCCGGGTGGAGATAGGGCCCCCACATTACTTTGTTGTAAGATATTCCACGTTGTATAAGACAGCAGCTTTCAGGCTGTGCCTTGCTTCAAGCGACTTCATTTTACAAGACAGGAGTTTGTTTCATTTTGAGTAGAAATTTGAGGCAGAATAAATCTGCACCCTGTTTGTAAAGCAAACAATCACCTCTGTCCAGCAGCAACCAGGAGGCTCAGACTGATAGTAACTGTTTATGCATAAAATATCACCACTGACATACCATCTTAGGTGGAGAAGATGTGAACACATGGGCATCTCAAAGCCATATCCAGAAACATGCCAGAAACACTAGGCATGTAAAATTATTGAACATGCCAAACCACCAAATGATACAAACAAAAAAAAAATGAAAACTCATATCAGGATCATATACAAGGAAGGAAAATTCCTGGTACAGCATGTTGATACCACTGATGCTTTAGACACACGCATTATGGGATTTACAGACAGGCTCTAAACTTTGGACTGTTCCTGATTTCAGTTCAGCAAGGTACCTGCTGCTTACATGAACCACTCAAGTGACCAGACTGGCCCTGTTCCTCACCCTGAGTCCCCCTCAACTTTGAACCAGCTCTGCTTCTGCAAACCTCCAACAGCTCAATGGGTGGGTTCCTCAGGAAGTACAGAAACTGACTCTCTTTGCAGCTCTATAGGTATATATCTGAAAGATAACACATGATCTGGGAATGAACATTAGTAATTAAGATTGGAGTTAAAGAGAACGTGACTGTCAAAGGCCGTAACGTTCAAGCAAACTTAGTAGTACATAGTACATTACAGGAACAAAATTGGCCTAACATAAAATTTAGTGTTACTTGATACATTCTGACATTGTGGAAAAAGACATAAATGTGTCCATTTAAGTTTAGGTTTTTTTTTTTTTTTAAATAGTCTGAATAGAACTGAGATTTCTTTGTTTTTTAATTATTTATTTTATTTTATTTTATTTTTC
>CABHPP010146477.1:10529-36166 GCA_902168425.1 Peromyscus attwateri | reverse complement strand
CTAGCCTCAAACTCACAGAGATCCGCCTGCCTCTGCCTCCTGAGTGCTGGGATTAAAGGCGTGCGTCACTACCGCCCGGCTCTCTTTTATTTTTTGAAGTTAAGATATATCATTTCTCCCTTCCCGTTCCTCCCTCCAAGCCTTGCTATACAATCCTTCTAGCTCTCTTACAAATTCATGGCCTTCACTTGGGTCAGTTGTTATATATGCATACACACACACACACACACACACACACACACACACACACACACACGTCCCTAAATACATAAATATAACCTGCTCAGTCTGCATAGTGTTATTTGTATATATATTTTTAGAGTTGATCATTTGGTATTGAATAACCAGTTGGTGTGCTCTCCCCTGAGGAAAACTATTTTTCCTGCTCAAGCTGAGTTTTCTTAATTTTAATTAATTAATTAATTATTAATTAATTAATTTTTGGTTGTTTCAAGACAGGGTTTCTCTGTGTAGCCCTGTCTGTCCTAGAACTCACCCTGTAGATGGCTAGTCTTGAATTCAGGCACTCATCTGCCCCTCCTACCCCCGAAAGTGCTGGGATCCAAGGTGTGTGCCACCACTGCCTCTGGAGGGGCACAGAGGTCTTGCTTAGACTCAGCTACCTTTTACTACCCCTGAGTTGGCACTAGATATGAAACAGGGCTTTTTGCTCAGTTCAGTGACTTCATGGATGGTTTATATCCCCCAAAGATGGGGAGTTTCCTCATTAATGGAAGTGAACCTACAGAGCCTGTGGGGAGTCACAAGGGAAATGAACGTTAGACTTTCTATCCACTAATTATACAATATTAAGTACCAGACTCAACAGAAAAGACCCAGACTCGGTACCAACAAAATGGAAGTTAGTTGAAGTTATGTTACATTGACAAATTGAATGGTTTCTTTTATTATTCTTAATATTAAATAATACCCAATTATTATTTTGTTAAATGAATGGTAGCATTTTAATAACTGTGTGTAAAGATTTATTAGCACTAAAAAAATGCTAAGGGAAAGAAAACCCTGAAGTTCAGGAAGTAGATTACAATAATCAAAAACAATGTTTTGCTATAACTAGTGAAGATAGGATCCTTATAGTTACATAATTTAATAACCAAAAATTTCATGATGCTTGATTTTAGAGCAACTTTTAAATGAATCTGACCTGTTCTAAATGCAAAGAGTTTGGATCTATAAAACCTTAAGAGAAAGAAAATATATCTAAAAAGTAAAACCTCTAGTCACTATAAATTTTAAATGTTTTAAATATTCATGATTCCTATAGTCAGAGTTCTATTGTTTTGGGGCCTGGAGGGATTGCTCAGTGGTTAAAAGCACAGGCTGCTCTCTCAGAGAACCCAAGTTTTATTCCCAAAGGAGCTGGGTTTGGTTTCCAGAACCCACATGGTGACTCACAACCATCTATACAGTCCCAGGAGATCCAATGTCTTTATATGGTCTTCAGGGGTACAGGCATGTAAGTGTGCACAAAAACATACATACAGGTACAACATTCATACAAAGAAAAATAAAATTTATAGTTTGTATTCTTCTATTGATTATTGATTTATTTTTACTCACATAAAAATGTTCTAAATGTCGAAAAGTAACCTATAACAAGTATTGCAACTTGACCACCACAATTCACAAGGTAATGTAATCCCCTTTTCTTAGATGTTACATGTGTGCATTAGTACATCTACCTATGTATGTGTGTGTGCATGCCTGTGTAGGGGAGTGTGCGTGCATGTGGAGGTCAGAGGACAACCTTAGGTGTGATCTACCTTTGCTTTTCCTTTGAAACGGGGTCTCTCAATGGCCTGCACTCACCACAAAGCTTGGGCTGGCCAGTGAGTCCCAGGAATCCTCTAGTTTTCACCTCCCTAGCATGAGTATGATAAATACTTACCACGGTGCTTGGCAATTTTTACATGGGTTCTGGGAAATGAACTCACATCTTCGTGTCTACATAGAAGGGGTTACCACCTGTGCCGTTTTTCCAGCTCCTGTTTCTCAGATATGTTTTCTCCCCTTTCCCAAAATATATTCTAAGTTTGCCCTTTACCACTACAATCATCCGTGATTACACTAGTTGTTTATTATTAAGATTAAAAATCACAATCATTCTAAAAGAAAATGAAAAAAAAATGAATTAAGGCCATGCTGGTTAGTTTTAGTCAACTTGACACAGCCTGGACACTCCCAGGAGGAAGGAATTTCAAGCAGGACTTGTGTCCATCAGATTGGCCTGCATGGCTGTGGTAGTGAAGTGTTTTTCATGATTGCTAATTGGTGCAGGTGGCCCCAACCCACTGGAGGCCATGCCATCCCTGAGCAGGTAGTCCTGAGCTATACAAGAAAGTTAGCTGAATTAAACAGTACTCTTCCATGGTCTTTGCTCTTGTTCCTGCCTCCAGGTTCTTGCTGAGCTCTTGTCCTGGCTTCCCTTGATGACAGACTATAACTTGTAAGCTGAAACAAACTATTTCTTTCCTGAGTTTGATCATGGTTTTTAGTCAAAGCAATGGGAAAAAAAATCAAATTAAAACAGAGACAAAAACTATTTCTTACCTGTCTGGAAAGACATCAACAGGATACTCCAGGGATGAGGTATGAGCAGCCCATAAGTGTGCCAAAAGGCCATCAAAGTCACTAGAAGGCAGCTGCATGTACTAAGGCATAGAGGAAAAAGCATTATGTGGGCAACTATCCCTCAGATTCTACCAGGCTCAGAGATGTGAGCAACAATCAGTGGTGTCTAACAGCAAAGGGGAAAATATCCAGTACTTTTCAGTAAAGCATATCATCTAGTTAAAGTGAACTTCAAGTATCTGCAAAATGTCCATGTTTTACACTGGACAGAACCATTGTCATTTTTTTTTCTGTCAACATTACTAAAATTCTCATAAAATTTTCAAAGTGATAAAAAGTTTAAAAATTAAATTGAATTATAGCTAAAGTGATGAATTAACCATCCAAAGAACTAGCAAATATGTGTTTAAATCATTAATGATTAGCTTCTTCTATGCTTGATGAATGTATTCTATTTTGGTCATCAAATGGTTAGTTCAGAAAAAACATATCACTGTTTAGTTCCACCTACATATGAGCAGTTATTAATTCAGTTTCAATAATTGGATAGACTAGTCTAAAACAAGCCTATAATCTTGATTCTTATACTATTTCACCAATGACCTAAATTCCCAATTACTAACATGCCTATTTACTCTCTTAAAGTGGCCTGTGTGCCCGCCAGTTGTGGTATTTTTTTACTTGCAGTGGGAACAGATGAATTTTGTGTTAGTACTGTATGATAATAGTGGATTTCTATGGCATGCACTGTATTTCTACATTGCTTATGAGTAAAATATCTATTCATAATTTACATTTTAATATTAAGGAAAGTATATGATGCATTAAAAACAATCCTTCACAAAAGACTTTCACAAAAAGCCTTGTCTCCGCGTGTCTGAGGAGTCTGCTATAAAACTGAAAAGAAGAACCTTAAAAAAAGCGGTCCAGTTGTCCATTGTTTCACCGACAAGCTCTTGGCAGCCAGAAACATCATAACAAAACTTGGACTGATCCAGGGGTGGTGGTAAAATCGTGATTTGGTCTGATGATATTCCCAGTATGCCAGAATCAACAGCAGCAAGGAAAGGTATCACACTCAAAAAATAATTCACATCTGTAAAAACAAAAGCCTCGTTAGCCCCACAGCCAGTAGCAAATGCCAGAGCTCATTGTGAGGAAGCATATGTAAGTTGTTAGGGAAAATTCACAGATCGCAAATGATGAAGAAAATGATCAAATAAAAAATATTGAGGGAAATCAACTTACATTTTAATAGTCCTATAATTGTGAATGTATATATATATATATATATATATATATATATATATATATACACACACACACACACACTAAAGTGCCATATTATAATATTTTTAAGAAAAATTTCAATGTATTTTTGATGGATTGGATAACACTCCTACTTAAAAGCATGAAATAAATAAGGGAAGAAAAGCTGTCATATTGTTCACAGAAAGGTACAGAAGTTCCCAATGAGATTACATTGTTGATTTTAACTTTTTATAAATAATCAAGCATTGTTATGTATTCAGAAAATGCATATCTTATGATACATAACTTAGTCTAATTTTTATACATCATCATCACTGAATCCTTTTATCCTGTTTCTCTAAAGCTGGAAGTTTTGTCTCACAGCTCAATAAGCTTCTCAGGACTTCAAACTTTGCAGTTATAGAGAAGCAAGTCCAGCAGATTTAAATGTTTTAATTTAGTTAAGTAATTGGCTTGTACTCATTCTTACCACTCCAAATTACTAAGCCAATCAGATATCTAGAGCTATTGACAAGTCTGTTTATGAGTTTTGAAAAGAATGACTCAAGTTAGCACAAGGGAAATACCTAGTGGTTCATACTATTTATGAATCATCCCCCCCCAAAAAAAAGTAAAACTTAATACAATGTCATTTGTAATTATTTGCAAATTACTATAATGAATTTCTATGTAAATTAATTTCAAACCAAAACACATCATGAAAGAATTAGAAAATACATTCAAGTTGTTTTCAGTATTGCAAACATGACTAAAGCCTTAGTTATAGATTGGCCAAATAAAGTATAATATAGTCTGGCAAGTTTGTGAGTTTCAGTATTTAGCACTTTTTTTCCTAGTAAAACGGAAAAGCACTATTATCTTGGTTTCCCTTTTCAAAGATTCCATGTTCCCCTGGGAACCTGTCACATCACTGACAGTGCTGGTCCCTAGAGGCCATGACCTTTGCAGTTCCTTGATTTAATCTTATGAAAAGTCTGAATACATCCTTAGAAATCATGATTTGACTGGTCAGTCATGCCACATGTCACCAAGGCCACTGGTAGATGCTGAAGTAGACTCATCTTGCAAATGGAGCAGAACTGTTTCAGTTTTGTCTCTGTCTCTACAATTGGGTTTAAATGTGTTCTTTGAAGTAAAGGTACAAGTTTGCTAAAGTGAACCTACCAGCCCACCAACTGTCCACAGACACACACAGAGGGTCTCCAGGTTCATAGCCACAGTCTGTCCCTCCAGTGGGATCAACTAATCTACCTAGAGGACAAAGAATACACAGTTGTATTTGTTTATTATGCACATTTAAAATTGTTAAATATATGCATTTAATGAATAGGTACAAAATTTTGCAATTTACTGATATTCTACTTCCCATCATTTTTATATTTTGTTTCTCATCTCTAACCCAAATTATTTTCTGTTTTTCAGCCATATCAAGGTTTTGACATTCAATTTATAAGCTATAGGTAGTTTTACTTACATCACTTCACATTTCACTGCCTTTTCTAGCTGCTAATAAAAGTCATGGAAGCCACAGTCACTCACAGAAAAGGAGGTGGGCTTAAGGTCAAACCAAACCTTAGGTCTCCGTTTTCTAAATGACACGACCGTGTGCCTGTCAGTTTGCACCATACTGTGAAGTGGAGATGACAATATTCAGTATCCATGAGATTTCTATATAAGTTGAGAGAAGTTATCAGAAGTATTTTCCGTGCTGACTGTCCATTACATCAACATCAGAACATCAGAAAGTAATCTTTCTCTTTCTCCGAAACTGGCACCACTCCCCTTCTCCCTTCTCCTTCCCTCGTCTATTTGCTTACTTGCTGAGCAATGAGTAAGCTGTGTAAAATGGGCATTGGGCACCAATCTCCTCATACACTTCTTCTATCAGCCAGAAAGAACTATCCTTTCATAAATGAATATGTTGCCCCCAAACATCTTCCATGGATATTCACTGAAAAGAGTTTGGTTTCCAAGGAGAAGCAACCAATGGCACAGATCACCATTAACAAGGCATCACTCGTTTATAATTTCATGCGTATGATCAGGCAATGGCAATTAGGACTCACAAGAAGGTCAATATAATCTGACATCACTCCTGTTTGTAAGGAATACCCCCTTGCGTGTTCATAGGAACAGGAAGAAAGGTGTAGTTAGCAGTGTGGTGGTAACTATTTTGAAAATACTCAACAAATTAGAGAAAGGATGTGTCTTTTTGCTTGGTCTCTATGCCTGTGTGTCATTGAAGTGTCTGGTAGAAACAACCAATTCACAGGGTAAGGAGTTGTGGTTAAGGACAACTAGGAACACAAGAAACAATGACTATGGGGAGATTAAAAACTAAATACAAAGAATCAGTTTTCAAAGAGACATGTGTGAGTGTCTTAGTTAGGATTACTAGTGCGGTGATGAAATACCACGATCCAAAGCAACTTGGAGAGGAAAGGATTTGGCTTATTTATATTGAATCACCAACCATGGATAGAAGAGAAGGTAAGAGTTCAAATTGGGCTGGAACTTGGAGGCAGAGGCTGATGCAGAGGTCTTGGAGGAGTACTGTTTACTGGCTTACTCCTCATGGCTTGCACAGCCTGCTTTCTTACAGAACCCAGGACCACCATCCCAGGGATGGCACCACCCACAGCGAGCTGGGCCCTTTCACATCAATCAGTAAACAAGAAAATGCCCCCCAAAGACTTGCCTATAGGTTGATCCATAGAAGCATTTTTCTCAACTGACATTCCCTCCTCTCAAATGTTTCCAGCCTGTGTCAAGCTGACATAAAACTGGACAGCAATGTAAGATATGGGGATAATCCCATTTTCCTAATACCTCAGGAATATATGGGTATATAGGAGGAAAAGATTCTTTCTTACCTGATTTATACTGCCATCCAAACTGAAAAGGCAATCCCCACAAAAGATTTTGTTCATTTTCTGGACCATATCTTGCAAAATAAGTGGCTGTCTGAGTCAGTAGGATTCTATACAACCCCATTCTATCAGTGAACACCCATGGGTTAATTATGTGTTTTCCATCCTCAAACCTATAATCGCTTAACTGTTCAGGGCTCTCTTCCCAGAGATGAGGGTATGGGGTTGTTATACTAGAATCCTCTGCTACAGCAGCAGAAAGGCAGCCAACCAGTACCCAGACCCAGGAAGTCAGGACAGCCATGGTGCCAACCTGGGAACTGAGAGCTTGTCCAGGCTTTTATTGGAGAGGGAAGGAGGAAGCCAGGATGTTTTCTTATCTCATGCTTTATAAGCATGCTGTAATAATTTCTAAGCAGAGTGTTGATGGAGAGGAAATGGGCATCTTAGCAATTAGCATTAAGGATAATGGACTTTTGTCTTCTTTCCATCATTAGTACAGTGTATCAGAACCTGAACACAAGGTGAGGCTTGCCAGATTTTGGATAATGCCATTTGTTAATGAAAAAAATTCTTCTAGAACTCTTTCAGTTTACCTTGTCGTTATAAATTATATTATCAGTAGCATTAGAATGCTTCCCCTTCATAAAAATGTATTGACATAGTTCATCGAAAATACTGAATAACTGAATGTGAAAATGCTGATATTTATGTTTTGTTTTTGTTTGAATTTTGAAGACAGGGTTTCTCTGTGTAGCCCTGGCTGTCCTGGAACTCGTTTTGTGCTCTGTAGACCAGACTGGACTCAGACTCAGAGATCCAAGTGCCTCTGTCTCCAGAGTGCTGGGATTTAAAGGCGTGTGCCACCAATTCTGGTTCCAATACTGACATTTATAATAATATGCAGAGAAGTACTATAAAATGCATCGACCAGGCGGTGGTGGCACATGCCTTTAGTCCCAGCACTCGGGAGGCAGAGGCAGGCGGATCTTTGTGAGTTTGAGGCTAGCCTGGTCTACAGAGCGAGATCCAGGAAAGGCGCAAAGCCACACAGAGAAACCCTGTCTCAAAACACCAAAAAAAAAAAAAAAGGGCTATAAAATGCATCTGATCCAGTTATGGCATACCTTCATGTTTCCAGTAAAATGCTTAAAATATATCCAATTATCCCAATTAAATAAACAAAGCCAATTTGTTAAAAAATTAAAATGCTGTTCATTAATTTTCAATATCTATTCATTTTTTTCAGAATGTTATCTAATAACCTAAGTTTCTAGATTTCTAGCATCCCTCCTCAAAATAATAATAATAATAATAATAATAATAATAATAATGATAATATGTAAACAAGTGTCAATCCCTAACACATAAGAAGAAAAGGCATCTAAAACTCCTGGGATATGTCCTTAAATTATGGATATAGGCATTTTTACTTTACTTTCCTCAATATTGTGATTTTAATTATACATACAAAGGCCAAAATTCAGTATTGACCCTTAAACACATAGCCCTAGTTTAGTGATTGTAGAATGCCAGGCTGGGGTTATCTAAGGCCAGAAAACTATAGAGCTATGAACTATCCCTGAATTTAGAGGCCAGGAATACATGCAATTTTATTATATTCTTATAAAGAAGTTAAGGACATTACTAATATTGGGGTTAAGACAGCTATCTGATGCTATACCCACTAGCCTAGTGTGTTTGGAGCCTGGTGTATGATCCTCAGCACTGAAGACGAGGGAAAGTGTGAGATGAATTGCTAAATAGTCTTATAAATGAAATAAGTGGAGCCAGGTATTAGGGTGAATGCTGAAAGATCAGAGAAACAGAACAATTCACATCCAACCTCACTTCGCCAATTCCTCAGCTGATCTTGTTTCCTCAGACTGAAAGCCTCTGCGTCCTCATCTGAATGAATCTCAGCTGAACTGCTGCTAAAAGCCTAGAAGCTTAAAAGCTTCTAGTCCCTGGTCCTCATGCCTTAGTATACCTTTATGTTTCCTGCCATCACTTCCTGGGATTAAAGGCATGTGTCTTTCCCAAGCAAGACATGAGATCTCAAGTTCTGGGATTAAAGGTATGTGTCACCATGCCTGGTTGTTTCCAGTGTGGCTTTGAACTCACAGAGATCTGGATGGATCTCTGCCTCCAGAAGGCTAGGATTAAAGGTGTGAGTGCTACCATTTTCTGGCCTCTATGTCTATTTAGTGGTTGTTCTGTTCTCTGACCCCAGATAAGTGTATTAGGGTGCACAATATATTGAGGGACACAATATCACCACAGGAAAACAGAACAGCAATGAAATTGAACAAATGTAAATGGTCATATCATACTCTTAAATGAATGGAACATGATCAATAGATCAGTCTGTAAAGTTAAATTATGCAAATAACTTTTTTATTATTAGTTAACTGTGGCATAGCAACTATTCTAGTTAGCTTTAACTTGACGGAGTCATCCGAAAACGATTCTTAATTAAGATATTGTCCAGATCATCAGTTCAATCTATGTTGTCACAAGTCACAGGGTTTCATTTTTTTCCCTGCCTAATAGCATTCAGTTGTGTGTGATTATTGTGTGTTCTTTATCTATTTATCAGTTGATGGACATTTAGGGAGTTTTCATTTATTGGGTATTGTGAATAGTGCCACAATAAACACAAGAGTATAGTGGTCTCTTGGACAGGTTGTCACTTTTTATAAACACAGGACTGGACTATTGTTTCCATGAACATTTCTCAGGACTGCTGGACTTTAATTCTCAATCTGTAGTTCTGTATATAATCTCTTATGCATGTACATTGTTTGCCAACTCCCCAGATCATATCAGTTGGCCTTTTCCCCCCTATTCAAAGCCATTCTGTGCTTTCAGGTGTGTTGTTAACTTAAGAAAGAATCCGTGTTTTAATACAGATTGCTTCTACAATAACTCTCCAATAATGTTGTCTGATCATCTTAAGTATAAAAAAAATCTATGTCTTCACCCAGAGACTGGAATTCCCAAACAATGGCTGCCATCATATTCTACACCAATAAGGCAACTTTTAAAGAAGGAGCCAAACCCTCTCCTCTTTGTCAGTGAATGCTTCTCTACAAAGGCTTCAGCTAGAGGGAAAAGATTAGACACCATAAGGGCTGTTAACAGCATCTAGAAGTGTGCTGCCATCCTAAACCTGAAGGAGAACCCATTCATTGTGTGAACTGACTACCTTGTCTTTCTGACTTGTCTACCTGAGTAACTCAATCCCCTGTCACTTTGGATTCCAGGAGCAAGCAGGTCTGGTTGGTTGGAGTGATAATTCCAAAGTACCCCTCATTTGGTAGCAACTTTAAATTGTTGCTAAGAACTCACCTGGCAGATCATAAGATAATGATCAACCAGAGAACAGCCTGAACAACATCATCAATTATGCAAACAATTAGCCTTTGCCTTTACTCCTTCCACGGGTAACCCTAAAATTACTGTTGCTGTGAGAAACACAGATTCCTCTCTGTCCTCCCAGGAATGCTGAGGGAAACTTCCTGCATTTGCTGCCATTTGTCCCTGAGATTGCATTTTAAGATCAGCACTGAGCCTGGCCTTTAGGGATGCACAGAACCTTGGCCCAAGTCTGACAGTAATTCCATCATTCAGTTCTTACATTTAAATTTTCATTTGTTCCAAGTTCATTTTTATCGTAGTTGGGGTCTGTTTTTATCCTTCTGCATGCCCAGATCCAATTTTCTAAGGGTCATTGATCACAATGATTGTCCTTTCTCTAATGCATTGACATTGTATTGTGTCAAGAGCCAGTTGGCTACATATGCGTGTTTCTAACCCTCCTGTAGGTTACGTCAAATTTGACTGGATTACTTAGTAGTGCTATGGAGATTTGGGGAATGCTCAAACTATCATGTTTCTTAAGGACTCTACAAAAGAACAATAAAACATCTTTCATCTCTAGACACCTCCCATTTCTTGTCTCTCTTCTGAGAATCATGGGAAAATCACTTTCAGAGTTTCTTTGGATTCTCACCAGGCACATTCTCAAGAATTGGAATGAGTTTGATCCTGAAACCCAAAAGAGAAAGATTAATAATTGACTGCAGCACCAATTAGTCCTTTTATAGGCTTGGTGAGGAAGAAGAGTGGCCCAAAGATGGAGCCTTCAACCATAACACTCTCCTGAGCCGGTCCTCTTTTGTAGACATCGAGGTAGTTGGTCTGAAATGACTCACTCACATTCAGACCATCATGACAATCCACCAGGGGAGGAGACGATGTAAAGTAAGACCAAAAGAGATACCTTTAGTGTCTTAGACAACCTCTGCTTATGTCCCACACCCGCTTCCCAAAGGGCAAACAATGAGCTCAGGAGAAGAAGTAACTTTTCTCACTTTCTGGAGCCCTAAGTCACCACAAAAATTCAATCAAGTCCTGTGACGTAAACAAGGAGTGGAGCTTCCAATCATCCACACACACCACATGCTTCAGCTCCTCCCTAAGAGACACCCTGGACCTTCAGACAAAGGCCACATCCCTTCAAAAATAGACCTTCACTAAAGCCAGGAGAAACTAGGAAGAATCTTTGAAGAACCATTCTATTTACTAGGAACTTTTCTATTTTAACATTTGCTTTTGTCTTATGAGGAAGGGTCTATTCTTAGTGCTTAACTTCTTGCTGGTCTGCTGGGGAGGAACGGAGGGTCTGTGGGGAGTCTAGAAGACATGCAAATGAACTATTTGCTCAAAATTCTATTGACCCCAGCACAGAGCACAGACCCTTCCAGAGTAGAAACCTACTACCTGAGATTAATTATTACACTCCCCTCCCCCCCCCATGCACTTAGCAAGGACCCATAGACATGAAGAGATGAGAGAGCCACCTCCTATGATGAAAATTAAATTAAGAAGACAATCTTTAAACTACAATAAAATCAGAAAGATTAGTCAGATAAAGGAGGAAAATTCTGCCCTATTTCTCAACAGGCTGATTTGAAATCTTTACAAAACTAAAGTTACAAAATTAAGTTACCCCAGCTGTCCACTTTCTGCTATTGTTTATCTGTGACACATGGAACATTATTAACTTAAGTTTGCATAAACTCTAGACCCCTTTTTGCTTCCATTGGGGTTTCCTTCCATCTCAAAGATGCAGAGATGTAAACCTTCAACTTTATTTTTACTTAAAATACATTCTGGTTTAATGTAATTTTGTCCTGTGTGGTCATGGTAACTTTTCCATGTAACGTTTTTTTTTGTTTTTTTGTTTTTTTTTATTCTGAGTCTCACACAGAAAACTCAAACAACTCCCTGGAATTCTTTCGAATAATGGTGATAAATCCTGTGGCCACTTCATTTGTGCATATTTTTTCCAATTTCATACAAAATTTATTTATTATTAGCATGCCGACTTTCAGGTGTACGTGTGTATGTGGTAGGGTAAACATTCAGGGTGGCTTTAATTTGCTGTGTGTGTGACATTAATATATGAGGAGCTTGCCTTTTGGCTTGTGTACTCTCCTCATCCAAAAAACAGATTTTTCAAGGTTCTTATCTTAATCAATTTGAAAAAGAAAAAAAAAAACCAAACAAACATGGTCATTTTGAAACCATGCAGTGGCTTCCTGCAAACAGTTTATGCCTTTATCTATGCTGAGATTAGCTTCCATGTCCTTGAGATTAAAGTTTTCTACTTTATTTTTTAGGAGTCACATCTTTGGAAGCACAGATTTATGATTAAGGATTGCTTAAGGCAATGGAGGAAATGTCAGATAAATAGTCCAACCTAAGAACTGACAACTTCTAGACAAAAATACAAAAATCTTTGCTTTTCACATGTGTAAAAGGTTATGTGTAGCTAAGTACTGTTTACATATCCTCATGTTTCTAATGTTTACGTAATATTGAATTTCATTTTAAGTGATTACAATGATCCCTAATTCCTTTTAGTTCATAGTATAATTGGAGTCACAGTGCAAAAATCCTGGCTTTAGGGGATACACACAGCATATTAAAATGGGCCACCATTCTCAATATGCCAGTTAAAGAGAATAATGGTGACGGGTAAAGAGAGGATAATAAACTAATGTGCCTGTGTTGGGAGAAGCAAATAGGACTGATGGCCACACCTCCGTCTTTAGTATACTTCCATGGATTTTAAATTCAAATAAAAGTATGAAGAGGACTGTGTAACTGGACAGTCTTACTTAGGGTGCTATGTTTCATCACTGTCTTAGTTCTTGTTCTGCAAAATGATCTAAACCCTTATTGCTTGAGAGTAAAGACTCGTTCTCCCAGGGAGATCCTTGCACTCACAAATAATTACCCTCATTCATCCTGCTAAACTCTGCTGTTCCTGAAACGGAAGGACTGGGACAGTGGCTTATCTGTGTTTCAGAGAGAAGATGGTGAAAACACAAAATGAAGGCAGTGATGTCAGACTTTTGTCCTGTCTTTAGCCAAAGGGATGAGGGAGGTTTCTAAGGACCATTAACACATTTTGCCTGTCTTTCAGACACAGCTTTCATTGGAACACGATTATTTCATTACTAGTAAGAAAAAAACAAAATGTCTTCTACAGATAAAGAAGACAGAAAGGAACTATTTTGTGGAGATAAGGCATGAAAAGTTTTTAGTATAAAATGTATATATTACTCCCAGGTGTGGTGGTGCACACCCTTAATCACAACACTTGGGAGGCACAGGCAGGTGGATTTCTGTGAATTGGAGGCCAACCTGGTCTACATAGAGAGTTTCAGGGCATAGAGAGACTCTGTCTCAAAAATGTGTGTGTGTGTGTGTGTGTGTGTATCCAACTCAAGTGTCTGCAGATCCCCAAAAAGGCGCCTTGGGTAACATTCGATATAAAGTGAAAATGAAAGTTGTTCTCTCCAATACTGGGGCTTTGACTTCTACTCTGATCGATAACTGAGGGCCCTTTCCTAAATAAACGTAGGTAGTTGCAAGTGTTGGTGAAAAGGCTTCAAAACCATAGAAGCTCTTGCAGTCAACCCCCCGTCGTCTTGAGAATAGCCTTTCATGTGTCCTGATGACAAGATAGGACCCTGGGAGACTCACTTTAAAGCACGGTATTGTTCCTGGAGCCACAGTTTACTTCTCTAGCTGCTCTGTGATGTGTATGTCTAGGGTACTTAGGAGCTATAGCATCTACAGAATTCTGGTGTATAAAACTAAGCCATCGTTTCTCCTTTGCCAAGTATAATAGACAGGCACATTCTGAGAAATAGATTAAGAATATTCTTTTTATATAACCACAAGCATGGTTTTTTTTGTTTGTTTGTTTATTTTTTGCTTTTTTACAGCCCAAGAGGGGTCTCACCCTCCGGTTGACATCTCTCCTGGGGCAATGTGTATCATGGTTTCTTAGCTCTTGACCTTTTGGGGGCCATTAGTTAGCATAGTTACCTTATTCTTGTTCAAACTTTGTATTTGTAATATCTTCTTGTAAAATCTATAACCTTAATGTGATACAGAAACACCAGCATTTTCTCCTACCTTATTGTGTATTTTAGTTTGTTTTTATTTTTGTATTTTTGCTGTTTTTTTTTTTTTGAAAAAGAAAGAACATAAAGTTGGGTAGGTAGGAAGGTGGAAAGGTCTGGGAAGAGTTAAGGGAGGGGAAATGTGATCAAGATATATTGTATAAAAATATTTTAAAATAAAGAAAGTAAAGGTTTTTGTGTCTAGAGAAAAATGAAAACTATCAATTTGCTTCTGTCTATGCAAGAACATAGCTTGTACCAGGCTTTTTTTTTTGGGGGGGGGATGGGAGAATCAACCATTTCCCAAATCATGACATGGAGACTTATTAGTTATAAATGCTCAGCCTAGCTTAGACTCATTTCTGGCTAGCTCTTTTAACTGAAATTAACCTGTTTCTCTTTATCTACCTTTTGCTTTGGAGCTTTTTACTTTTCTTTCCTTCTGTATATCTTACTTTTACTGCTTCTCCTGTCTGTCTGTCTGGTGGCTGTGTGGCTTCTGGACCCAGACATGTCCCTCTCTTTCTCCCACATTCTCTTTTCCCTCTTCCTCCTTCTTCTCTTGAGCCTAGATTTTTCCTCCTATTTTCTCTCTTTCCCTGCCAGCTCCTCCTATCCTTTCTCTGCCCAGCTATTGGCCATTCAGCTCTTCATTAGACCAATCAGATGCCTCAGGCAGGCAAGGTGAATCAAATGCAACACAACTTCACATAACTAAACAAATGCAGCATAAACAAGTGTAACACACCTTTTTTACTTTACACAGTCAAAGGAATACTCCACAGCACAAACAAATGTACCACATCTTTGCCCAGTTAAAACAATATTCCACAACACCAACTCTCTCTTACCTTAAAGGGAGTAAGATATAATTTATTCTGGAAACAAGTATGAGTGATCATGTTCTGGATTTATTTACCCCAAATATCATGTTGCAATGTGATAACTGTTTCATGAAGTTTTTATAGGGAGTCCTAAACCAAAATCCATTTAAAAAATGTTTAAAATATGTTAATGGAGGTATCATATCAAGTAAAAAAAAATCCCTGCTACATGTTTTACATGTCGTCTGATGTCATTCTTGGCTTTGGATTTTGTGACAGGTAGTGGTGTGTTAAAGTCATACATACCCAATGCTGATAATCATCACATAGTCACGGGGATGCTAGGTCAGAATCAGAGGTGGGCAATGAATGGCTCTTAAAGGGGTTATCTTCAGGTCAGGAAAACTTGACTTAGGAGCTACAGCATTCCATTTATCCACAATCACAGAGGTTCTAATTAGGCAACAACCTAGAATCTTTTTTTTATTAAGATGTTGGTTTAATTAAAATATAATTATATCACTTCCCTTTCCCTTTCCTCCCTCCAACATACCCCCACCACGCAGCCCACATCCCACTTTTTTCAGATTGATAGCCTCTTTTTATTATTACACATCCTTGACTCTTTAAAACAGGTTTTTGTTTAGTTGGTTTGTTTTTGTTTTTTGTTTTGCTTTATTTTCTGACAACTTTTTTCCAGTTCACACTTTTCATCAAATTAAAGGGATTTTTTTCCTTTATTACCCAAAGAGAAGCAGAATATAGTGGAGTTTCTCCTGGTATTTTAGTTCATCAATACTGGGAATTTAAAGAGGAATGAGAATGTGGCATTAACTGCCCCCCCCCTCCTCTTTTTTTTTTTTTTTTTTTTGTTTTCCTGAGTCTTTCCTAATAAGGGATATTTTGTCCTGCCCTGGTATTGTTTTATCCTAACAGTGGGATCTGAAGTGGCTTCCTTGATTCATTTCCTGGCTGTTCAATAATTCAGGTGAAAACTACCACCAATTTTTACCATCCAAGAAGAGATTTTTTTTCACTTTGAACCTCTCCTAAGTTTGCTGGTACCCTAGTCCATGTCTCTCGGCTGTTACCTGCTTCTCCTTTTTCCTTTTATTTTGTTTTAGTTATGAGATGAGTCTGGTTGTATAATCCAGGATGGCCTCACAACCCTCTTCCTCCCAACTCCACCAACTCCCCATCCACAACTGGTCTTGCTCAGTTGTCACTTGAATAAATTATTGTGATGGGATTTTCTGGTAACAAGGACATGAACATTTTTAAGGCTTTGTCATTTACTGCTGAATTATTACATAAAAGTTTATCATTGTTATCATAGTTAATGAGTATATTCTCCCCCTTTCTGTCAAATGCTTAATTGTTCATTTTCTCCCTCTATTTCATAAATATTTATTTCACAGATTTAGTTTACATTTTCTTGGTCCTCATGTTAAGGGGCACTTTGGGGGACCTGGAGAGATGCCTCAGCCTGGTTAAGAGCACTGGCTACTCCTGCATAGGACCCTGGCTCTAAGCATTTCTCAGAAGCCCGTAGTGCTGAACACTCCTGACCACAGGTTCCAGCACCTCCTCTGACAGAGTCTGCATGCTTACCCCCTGACTGCTCCCACTTTGAGCTCCCCGCTCTCCATACGCCCCTGGAAAACCTCACCAGCTTTGCAGCTGTGGATGTCCTCTGCTGGCCGAGGTGCACAGGCAGCTTTTTATTAAACTCCTCTTTCTCTCCACGGAGAATGCCTGTGTTCAGTGTTTTCTTGCTGCACCTGCTTACAGTCCCATATAGTGGTGCTCTTCTGAGAGGTTGCGATAGCTTTAAGAGGTGTGACCTAATCGAAGGACTGTGTCCTTTCTGTCCCTCTCTTTGTATTCTTTCCACCGTAAATTGAATAGCCTCCCCTTCCACTTACTCTCACAGCCATGACACTGCCTCATTGTAGGTCTACAATCAGCGAATCCAGACAAATAGACTGCAGTCTCTGATTGAGTCATGTGACTCAAATGTGACTTTTCTTCGGGAGTTTTGTCAGATATATGGTCACCTAACAAATGCAGATAAGCAAACTTTATGTCATAAGATCCTTCAAAAATAAAAAAACATGGAAGACCTATGCTTCAGTTGAAGGACGAAAGGACAGTCATGTAGAAATGTGGTTGGAACAAAAGGCATATAATCTGATCATGGTAGTGAACTGGAGAGGAATTCACAAGACCTCTTTACACATATTTTTATTCTTTTTCTCTGTGTGACCTTCCTTTTCTTTTCCAAGTGAAGTGCACAGCCAGTCCTAAGCGAGTACCTTCTGGCCTCCTTTCAGGTGAAATGGGTCGGATATTTCCTTCTTGGAAAGCTCTCACACAAAGACACTGGACATTCAGAATGAGTGACCTTTGTGACTGCAGCTTTTACAGCTGTCAGAGTTCATCTGAAGCATGATGATGATGTGAACACAGACAGTACTGCCCAAGCAACAGTACTCAATTGTATTTTGCCTTATACCATTGTGTCACGGGAAATGCCTGTGCGGCCGAGGGTAGTGACCATGTGCTCTATCTAGCCTGCTCTGTCCAAAGTGTCATATTTCAGTTAAACACATTGTAGAGTGTACACTGTTTTCTTTACCAATACCTGAAAAATGAGGCGATGGGTGACAAGCACTGTTTAAAAGTCATGATAAATTTTTATCCCTCAGGCCCACACCTGCATTGCAATATTACTTGGAGTGTCTCTAGTCCTCTGATTATCAACAATTCTTATTAGTCACACTGCCTCTGTTTCTTGTAGCATTTGGGTTGCCTTTCTAAGGGAGCTCTACATTTGAAACTCATTTTGAAATAGACTTTTTTTTAATACACTCTTGAATGTTTCTGACATTGTTACATTTGGTAATGATGGTAGATAAAGTGATTGTCAAGGCTTCAAAAATACCAAATAAAAATGAAGCTTTCTGCTGTGAAACACACAAAAATAAAAATCTAAAATTTATACTTATTCTCTCAAGAGTGTGTGTGTGTGTGTGTGTGTGTGTGTGTGTGTGTGTGTGTGAGACTTCCTGGTCACCCTCTCTGATCCTCCTCCAGCTCCCACTTCCTCCTCTCACTGGGTCCTCATCCTACTTCTTGTCTTCTTGTTTGGTTGTTATTTTTGTCTTGTGACCCTCTAGAGTTAACCAGGCCAATTGCAAGGGCATGAGGGTGAAACTATCCACTGGAGGATGGGTAACTCACCAGTGGATACATCTCTGAAAACAATTACTTCCTTACACTTAGTGGTCCTCTCTAATATAACACATACCCCCACCCCCGGGTGGGGCTCAGCCTCATAAGGCCCTCCACATCTGTGACTGAACACTTGTGACTTTCTTGTGCAGGCCCTACATAGAAAACCACAATTGTGAGTTCTTGAGGGTCACGTTGTAGCTGTTAAGACAGCATTTTATGGCCTCCTCCTTACTATCTGGCTCTTACATTATTTCCAGGTCCTCTTCCATGATGTTTCCTGAGCCTTGGCAGAAGTGATATGGTTGTCCTGTTTAAAGTTCAGCATTTGCTTATTATTTATTCTCAGCAATTTGACCAACCATGAGTGTGTGCATTAACTGATTTACCGCAAAAGAAGCTACTTTGATCAAGTTGGAAGACAGAACTAGTCTTGGGCATGGGCATAACTAATTATGAGATAGTTTGTCCATTTAGCAAAAGCAAAAGTTGAAGATTAATCCTTTGTACTTTTGGTCTCCATAGGCGTAGACCTTTGGCCAGATCTACAGTATTCAACTTAAATTATTTCCTATGGAGGGAGTCTCAGATCCAATCAGAAATTAATTGGTTATCCCATTACAGTTATGGCCAAGTTATCTCTTACCCAACAAGTTTGTGTTGTAGCATGTAAAGTCTAAATCTGGAACAGACCTTCACTGGCTTTTCTCACCCAGCTGCTTCCACAGCAACTTTCAGTCCCATGAGGGCTAACCAGTATGGAGGAAACTTCCGACTCAGTTTCCAGGATGGTTTCTTTGTAGTCTGCAACCAAAGTGTGTGTTCCCTTCAGCAACAGGTTCTTATCATCCAGTACTGGGGGACAATCAGAGGTAAGTGTTCATATCTATAAGAAAGATGTATCTTTATAGTCCTACGGCATCTCTAAAACCTCTGCATTAATTTTCCAATCGTCCTTACTACTCAAAATGAGACGGATTGCACCATAGATTGTGGATAAGATTAACAGTGGAGTGTGGTAAAGGTCTGGCGAGGCATACAGAATTACTTTAGAAGTGGTTGTTTTTAAGCATCTGTATCAATTATAGAGAATGTCAAATATTCTGAATTCTTCAAGATATTCACAAATTGTACTATCTTCGCATTGTGCTTATTTCAGGTAAATACTGCCAAATTGCACTCACAAAGCCCGACTATAAAGATGCACACAGGGGTGCTGTAGAGATGGCTCAGTGTGCGATAGTGCTCACTGTGAAAACATTCAGACCCGAGTTCAGAGCTCAGTACTCCTGTAAAAAGCTAGGCATAGCTACCTGTGTGCCACATGTGTTAGATTACTTTTAGTGATCTTGTCAATTTATCAATATTAATTAATTAATTATTAATGTAAGTTTACTTCATACTTTACCCCAAATGAGGAGGTAGAGGACAGAGATAAGAAGATCACCAGGTCTTTCTGGTCACCAGCCTAGCTCCAGATTCAGTGAAAGACCTTGTTGCACATGCACAAAGGAACATACACCCAAACACACTTCTATGCATACACCACACATACATATACCACACCCAAACATACATATACACAAGCTAGTGTAAACAGACAAAATACACATAATATAAGATTTATAGAGACTAAGACGATAAGCTCTGAGAAGTTTTTTGAGTTTTGCCAACCCCAGACATGATTCAGGAAGCAAAATCTTTTCTCAAAGAGGTACTCTGTTAGCCTTTATTTTAAGTTAATCTCTTCCTATTCAAGTGAATAGGGTGACTAAGATTCCTTATCTGCCTGTTTGCCTTCTGGATAACCAGTGGGTAGCCAGTGATCCTGTTACAGAGTGACAAACTTATTTCCCTTTTAGTCAACCATGAACAAGAAACTGTTTGACCTTTAAGAGTTAGGTAAGTTCCAGGATATGGTTGATCAAATGAGCCCTACTCCAAGCACTTCTGTGTGTCCTCATCTGACTCCTGATCTATGTGTGACCAGCAGGAAACATGAGTATTACTTCTGGCTCATTTCTCAAATGTCTCCCCAACAATGCCATGCTCAAAGGACTCCTTATGAGAGTTCTCATTTTCTTAGTATGCGTGAGTGGATTTCTGTTGACTTATTTTCCCACTATCTGTTTCAAAGTTTCAAGACTTACATTAAGATCTTTGATCTGGTACATAGGAATTTAATTTTAATGTTCTACATGCAGATATCTTGTTTTCCCAACATCATTTGCTGAAGGGGCTGCCCTATCTCTAACATATTTTGGCAGTTATGCCAAGAATCAGTGAGCTACACATGGGGTAGATTATTAGTACATTGGGATCATTTCTGGTTGTGCAATTCTGTCCCCTGGGTTGTGACATCTCCCCTACCCAGTGATACAATTCTTCTTTTGTTTCTGTAGATTTACAATGGTTTTTGAAGCCCAGTACTGTGATGCTTCCAGGATTATTTATTTCCTTCAAGACTACTTTGGCAATTTGTAGTCTTCTGTGCTTCTATATGAATTTTAATTTTGTTTTTCAAACTCTATGAAGAATGTCCATATTTTATGGTCTTTTATGAGGATTACATTAAATATTAGATTGCTTTTAGTAGTATTATCATTTTATCAGCATTAATTCTCTCTATCCAAAAAATGGGAGGGCTTATTCATAATCTCATGCCTTCAACTTCTTTCTTCTGTGTTTTATGATTTTCTTTGTGAGGTCTTTTATTTCCTTATCTTGTGGTTTTTCTTTGGTCATGTTTTCCTTTTGAGGCTATGATAAGTCAGACAGTTTCCTTGACTCTTGTTCCAAGCAAATTTATTATTGGTGTATAGAAAAGCCATTGGCCTTTCATTGTGTTCATTTACTGAGTTTGTTAATCAGCTCTAGGAATCTCTTGAATGGTTAAGGTTTTCAACACATAGACTCATGTTATATGCAAATAGGTATAATTTGACAGCATTTGTTACTATTAATTATAATCTTACTTCTTTCTCTTGTCTGATTCCCCCTGTATAAAAATGTCTAATATTACATTGAATAAACACGATGACCATAGATTCCCTGCCTTATTCATGACTTTAGTAGGTGATTTCAGGTTTTTCCCCATAAGCATGTCTTTGCTTGTGGGTTTGTCATGTGGGTGGCCCTTATTATATTAAATATGGCTCTTCTATACCTAATTTCTTCATGTTTTTTGTCAGGGAAGAATACAGAATTTTATTCCAGGTTATTTCATCTACTGAGAACACTGTGAGGTTTTTATCCTTAACCTTTTCTATGTGCTGTGTTACTTTTATTGATTCAAAACCATTCTTGCATCTCTCAAATGAATACAAGTTGATCATGGCTTCTGTTATTTTTTATCTGAAAATTAATACATGAGTTAACTGTTATTTACATCATTCCCATCTCCCCTTTACCCCACTCTAACTCCTCAACCCTCCCCACCCCTCTAGAATTCATTACTTCTTCTATATAATTATTGTTTTGTGTGTGTGTGTGTGTGTGTGTGTGTGTGTGTGTGTGTGTGTGTTCAAAACCGAGTTCAATTAGTGTTGACTATATGTGTACATGTTTTAGAGCTGACCATTTAGGACTGAGATCTTATCCCTCAAGAAAAATGGTTCTCCATCCTTCAGCACCCATCAACTGCCTGTAGCTCCATGACTATGTGTGGGTCCTTGTGAAATGTTCCTCCACCCATGTTGGCAGGATGACCAGTGTAGTTTTTACAGGTCATGTGCAGGCAACTGTATTTTGAGAGTTCATGGCAGTCTTTTGTATTGGTTTGCAAATATTTTATTGAGGAGTTTCCTGTCACTATTCATCAGGAATATGTTACTGTGTCCTTGCCTGGCCTGGGTAGTAGGATAATAATGCCTTCTGAGAATGGATTATCTTCCTATCCTATTTTGTGAAATAGACTCAAAAACATCAGTGTGAATTCTTTTAAAGTCTGGTAGAACTCAATAGGAAAGTAATTCAGCCCTGTGCTTTTCTTTTTTAGAAGACTTTTCCCTATTTTACTCGAATATTATGACTGTTATTCATCTATTTAAATGTTTCATATCCCTCTGGTTCAATTTTATAACACATAGGTTATATGCGTCTAGAGAATTGTCCATTACTTCTAAATATTCTGATTAATTGACATTTAGTTTTTCAGAATATTCCACAGTGTTCCTATGGATTTCAGTGGTATCTGCTTTAAAATGCAATGTTCTCAATTATTTTATTTATTTGGGTCTTTTCTGTCTGTCTCTGTCTATCTCTGTCTATTTCTGTCCATTTCTGTCTCTCTGCATCTCTCTCCCTCTCTCCCCTGAAGAATGTCTTGGTTAAGATTTGTTCATTTGGTTTATCATTTCAATGTACCCACTCTTTTCTTCATTGATCTCATGCATTGTTCTTTTAGCTTTTGCTGTAATTTCTGTAATTTCTTTATTCCTACTCATTGTGGATTTAAATTTAAATTAAATTTAAAAAGTGTTCTCACTTTTATGATATTTTAAAACTATATCATTAAGTTATTGTAGTAGCTTTAAAAAAGATGTCCCTGTATTCTTAGGCATTTGTATTCTTGGTCCCTAGTTGGTAATACCCTTTGGGGAGACTGGAAGGGTGTGCCCTTGATGGAGGAAGTGCATCACCAGAGGCAAGCTTTGAGGTTTCAAAGCCTCCCACCATCCCCAGTTCATTCTCTACTTCCTGTTTGTGGCTTGAAATGTGAGCTCTCAGCTTCCAGCCCCCAGTGCCATCTGCCTGCTGCCATGCTTGCCCACTATTATGGTGATAGACTTTTCCCTCTAGAACCAGTGTCCCCAAATAAACTTTTTCTTTTATAAGTTGCCCTTATTCATGGTGTTTTATTATAGCAATATAAAAGTAGCTAAGACAGCTATGTGTTTGACATTTTTTTATTATATAAGCAGGCATAACTATACACTTCCCTCTAGAACTATTTTTATTGTATATCACAGGTCTTGGTATACTGTGCTTCATTTTTGTTTGAACTTAGGAGCTTTAAATGTACTCCATATTGTTTCATTGGCCCCATATATTGTTAATCACATGTTTGTATAATTTCTCTTGTTCTTGTTTCATTTTCTTATTATCTAAAATGTCTGAAGTTTTTATCTTTTTGAATCTATTGAAACATGATTTATGGCCAATAATTTGATGTATTTAGGAAAAGTTGCCTGTGATAATAGAAAGAATGTGAATCCTATCATTGGTGATCGGGTTATTCTGAAGATAGCTGTCTATTAGTCTTCACTATAATTTAAGTGTGATGTTTCTCAGTTAAGTTTTTGTCTGGTTGATTTTTCTAATTTGCCATCCATCTACTGGCTTAGTAGACCGTCAAAACCACACACTACTATTGTTTGGGGACTGATCTCTGTTTTACTTCCTGTAGTGTTTGCTTTCTAAGAATGTATGTTCTATTAGTCAGTCCATACACATTTAAATCATCCTGTATTCACAATGGACCTTTCCCTTAATCAATATGTGTCTCTCTTGTCTCTTCTAATTTGTCCTCTAAGTCTTTTTTTTCCCTATTTGAAAACATATATCCCTGCATGCTTACAGATTCTATTTTTTGTGGGCTATTATTTCCTATTCAGGGTGTAATAATCTAAGTTGACAATTATTATCTATTTATCTTTTTGTGGTTTGTTTATGACTATGAAATACACCTTCCCATACCCTCTTGGGCTTTAGAATTTCTATGGAGAAAACTTCTGTTATTGACGTTGTCTTCACAGCATTAAGTGCTTATCTCTAGTAATTCAGGGAGAAGTGGTTTTGTGGCATTGAGAGGTGGAGTTGGGAGGTGAGGATTTGAAAGTCTCATGTAGCCTAGGCTAGCCCCAAAATTTCTATGTAGCTGAGGGTGCCTCCACATCGCAGTTGCCAGATTGCAGGGATGTACTGCTATGCCTGACAGCACTTTTTAATATTCTTTCTTTGTTGATATTTGACTATAATACATAGTGGAGAAATTCTATTCTGGCCATACATACTCGGCTTCACAAATGCCTGTTGCCTCTAAATTTCCCTATCTTCCTTAGGATTTGGGAAATGCTCTACTATTTCACTGAATAGGTGAAAAATATGTTTTTGTTTCACAGATATAAATTTTTGACTATCCATGTATTTGATTTCTTAGTGGTGCCCATGGGTCTTGCAAGCTGTTTAGTCTTTATCCTTCTCTGTGCCGCTTTCTAAATGTGGTGTTTCATCCCCCCCCCTGTCTTTCCCCTCACTTCAGCTGGCATAGCAATGAGGCTTTCAACTGAATTTTGTATTTGACTTTCATACCAAGGTTTTTGTATGAGTTTGCAAACATCTCTATTTATTGAGTTGATTTTTCATATTCTAAATTTCTGTTGTAATTTCTCCAGCTCCACTGACTATTTAAAAAAATCACTTCTCCAACATTTTAGCCATGTCAGATATTTGGACTCAATTGGTAAAGAATTCAGAACTTTTACAGGCATTTTATTGCCTTTTAAAACATGTCTTGCATTTCTGTGTTGAGGCTTGTTCATCTGTTGGGATGAATATCTCAACTTTTATGTGAGGTATCCCTTTTAGCAGCCTTCCTTGAGGCTAAGGCCTAGGAAATTAATTTGTTGTGTAGTGTGCCTAATTTCAAATGGTTTGTACTACAGTTCAGGTGGTTTCTTTGGTTGTGATTAATGGGTTTTAATACTATACACACTGCTTCTGAGCCTGGGAGGCTGTATTGATCATTTTCTGTCAACTTGACATAAACTAGAGTCGCTAGAGAAGAGGGAATCTCAATGAAGAAGATGTCTCTCCATCAGATTAGCTTAGGAAATGTCTGTGGGGTAATTTCCTGCTTAAATATTGATGTGGGTGGTGCCATCCCTGAGCAAGTGGTCTTGGGTTGCCTAAGAAAACAGATTAATGAAGCCCCGGAGAGCAAGTCAATAGCAGCATTCCTCCATGGCTTCTACTTCAGTTTCTGCCTCCTAGAGCTCTTCCTGGCCTGGCTTTCCTGGACAAGGGATCCTAACCTGGAAGATGTCCTCAGCACTTTCCTCTCTGGATTGCTTTTGGTCAGTGTTTGTCACAGCAACGGAAACAAACTAGGACAGAAGCCCACTTTCTCTTCACTTCTTTTTTTCCTATATGTAATTTATTTTAGCTTTTGAAATCATAATATAATTACATCATTTCTCCCCTTCGCTTTCCTCCCCTCAACTCCCTCCATGTACTGCTCCACACTGTCTTTCAAATCCATGGCTTCTTTTTCTTTTGTATAGTACACACACACACACACACACACACACACACAGAGAGAGAGAGAGAGAGAGAGAGAGAGAGAGAGAGAGAGAGAGAGA
>CABHPP010146477.1:0-10519 GCA_902168425.1 Peromyscus attwateri | reverse complement strand
AGAGAGAGAGAGAGAGAGAGAGAGAGAGAGAGAGAGAGAGAGAGAGACTCTAACAGAGATAAAGTCGGGAGTGCATATCTGGGGTGCATTCTCTGGTCAGTCTTTGCCCTTATCAGTATTGTACATTATGACCTATGTTGGGGTCCTCAGAGATATGGTATCCCCATACTTCTCTCTACTGTTACCAAGAGCTGAATGTCTAGAGTGTGACTTCTGTCCTCCTCTGTCATGCCTGCTGGTGGCTGGATTGCCAACTTGGGGGTTTTGCCTTTCTTGTTCTTTAAGTTGACACATGCACCAAGGTTTATGGAAGACTGGGTCATGGCTGTCGTAAGGTGCCATTTCTCCCAAATCAACTGGAAGGGTAGTTTAGTGGCAAAATATTCCCTGCAAGTGCTTGAGGGTCCAATAATTATTTCTCATTTTCCATGCAGAAAGGAGAAAGAAAAGAACAATATCAAAAATGAAACACGTACAGAAACACAGTAAAAATGACCAAAGGCAACGACTGCACCACTAATAAGAATGAGAAGAAGAGGGCAAAAGTAATGTCGAACGAATTAAAATTTTACTTAAAACTGTAAGCTAAAATTAATAAAGGCAACAAGATCAATGAGGAAGAAGAGAAAGAAAGTATAAAAGAAAACATAAAAATCCAATTGAAGAACTGAAAAACCAAGCTACCAGCTGCCATAATTCCTCTCACCTCTCAGTGGTTGGAGATATATATATATATATTCTCAGCTCTGCCCTGTATTGCTCCGTGGGCTGGTTGAGTGTGGTTTGAACACAGTGAGGCTGTATTTACTCCAAAGGCTTTTGCATGTATCCTTGGAGATGCCATAACCCAACAGCTTTGAAGGTAGGTTTAAGGCACCTTCAGACCGTGGGCAGGGATGTGGCTGAAGTTGGAGACACTGCAGGTTCTTAGGAACTTCAGCAGCATGCGTGCTGGGCACATGATCTCTGGTTCCAGAGGCCCCCACATGTGCACCTGTGTCTAATGTCCAAGCCTCTCCATGTTTCTGAGTACGTCAGAGAGAAGAAAGTGAACACAGCTGTGTTGTCTACACTGGGGGTACAGGCTGGGGGCCTCTGAGCTCACATGGTCTCAGATCCTCACTTTGTTTTAATCATCTGGAACTAGTCTGACTCCTGTCCACAGTGTGGGACCACTGGCCACTGTGCCCACCACAGCCACACTCCCATATGGAAGTTCTGTTTCATGATGTCCACTAGAGAGGATCACATGCATCCAGCAATATCTCCTTTTCAAGGTGGCTCCTGGTTCAAGTACTGTGAGGGGTGGTGAGAATAGCGTTCGATTTTTCTCTCTGAATCAGTCTTACCATATAATAGGAATTATTTCTCTGTGACCTTAACAGCTGATCTGTGACTGTCATCAGAATTCCCAGCATTTGGTGACTTCCTTTATGGCTGTAGCACATGAACGCAACTGTATCTGTAATTGGTGATAAGCGACTATGCAGGTTGCTGCTCTTGACATGGTTCTACACCATTATAAAAGCATTTCCCTATAACACAAAGATTTGTTTTCCCATTTTCAGGAGGATGCTCCCTAATCTTTGTCAGGATACCAGTGACTACAGCACTTTTATAACCTTTGCTCCAGGCACACAACAGTATTGTGTGAACATACGACTTCACACAATATTCTCACCATGAATCACAAGTTTAACAGATGATAAAAAAAACTCTGTCTTCCAAGGCATATTAAGATGCCAAACAGAATCTACCAGCTCTAATTGAACCAAGAGGTTCAATTAGACTCCTCTCCCACCTAGAGAGTCCTGCCTCTAGGAACTAGGCTTTGAGGCACAACCACGCCCCTCCCCCACCCATGGCTACTTTAATTGCCAGCCAGCAGGAAAGACTCCTGCAGGCAGGCTTCCTACCAACAACCCCCATTGGACCCTGCAATCTACAAGACCCACTCCTTACCCCCAAACCACCCATCCTCCTGCGACCTCAGCAGCTTCTTGAGACACAGAACCTGCCAGCTCTGATTGAACCAAGAGGTGAGGAACTGAGTCCCTGAGGCACAACCTGTGTCCCACTGCCCACTCACCCATCAATGCCCCAGGTGCCAGCCAACAGGGAAGACTCACAAGACCCACTCCCTACCTCAGAACCACCCATCCTCCTGCTACCTCAGCAGCTTCCTAAGACACAGAATCACCCATGAAAACAAAGGCAATAGATAACCCCATAGCAGCAAATCCCAAAGAAGGGAAATCACACACACACACACACACACACACACACACACACACACACACAACCACCAAAAGATAACAGAATTAACAATCACTGGTCATTAATATCCCTTAATACCAATGGACTCAATTTGCCTATAAAAAGACACAGGCTAACAGAATGGATACAAAAACAGGATGAAGTCTCAATTCTGAACATTTATGTCCCAAATACAAGGGCACCCACATATGTAAAAGAAACATTACTAAGACTTAAATCACACATCAAACCCCACACATTAATAGTGGGAGACTTCAGCACCCCACTCTCACCACTGGACAGATCCGTCAGACTGAAACTTCACAGAGATATAAGGGACCTACCAGATGTTATGACTCAAATGGGCCTAATAGACATATACAGAACATTTCACCCAAACACAAGAGAATATACCTTCTTCTCAGCACCTCATGGAACCTTCTGTAAAATTTACCATATACTTGGTCACAAAGCAAATCTCATCAGATACAAAAATTAATTGGAATAACCTCCTGTATTTTATTGGACTGCCATGGCTTAAAGTTAGATTTCAACAACAACAAAAATTACAGAGGGCCCACAATCTCATGGAAACTGAATAATGCTCTACTGAAGCAAGGAGGAAATAAAGATATTAAAGTCTTCGTAGAATTCAATGAAAATGAATGTACAACATACCTAAACTTAAGGGACATTATGAAAGCAGTGCTAAGAGGAAAACTCATAGCACTAAATGCCCACATGAAGAAGTTGGAGAAATCTCACACTAGTGACTTAACAGCACACCTGAAAAATCTAGAACAAAAAAGAAGCAAACTCACCCAGAAGGAATAGATACCAGGAAATAATCAAATTGAGGGCTGAAATCAATAAAATAGAAACAAGGAGAACAATACAAAGAATCAATGAAACAAAGAGTTCGTTCTTGGAAAAAATCAACAAGATAGACAAACCCTTATCCAAACTAAGTAATGGGCAGAGAGAGAATATCCAAATTAACAAAATTAGAAATGAAAAGGGAGACATAACAACAGACAATGAGGAAATCCAGAGACTCATCAGGTTGTATTTCAAAAACCTGTACTCCACAAAATTGGAAAATCTGAAAGAAACAGACAATTTTCTGGGTAGGTACCACATACCAAAATTAAATCAAGACCATATAAACAATTTAAACAGACCTATAACCCCTAAGAAAATGGAAACAGTCATTAAAAATCTCCCAACCAAAAAAAAAGCCCAGGACCAGATGGTTTCAGCGCAGAATTCTACCAGAATTTCAAAAAAGAGTTAATACCAATACTCTTCAAATTGTTCCACAAAATAAAAACAGAAGGGACATTACCAAACTCTTTTTATGAGGCTACAGTTACCCTGATACCCAAAATACACAAAGATGCAACAAAGAAAGAGAATTACAGACCAGTCTCCCTCATGAACATTGATACAAAAATACTCAATAAAATACTGGCAAACTGAATCCAAGAATACATCAAAATAATTACCCACTGTGACCAAGTAGGCTTCATCTCAGAGATGCAAGGAGGGTTCAACATATGAAAATCTGTCAATGTAATACACCATATAAACAAACTGGAAGAAAAAAAAAACCACATGATCATCTCATTAGATGCTGAAATAACCCTTGACAAAATCCAACATCCCTTCATGATAAAGGTCTTGGAGAGATTAGGAATACAAGGAACATACCTAATCATAATAAAGGCAGTTTATAGCAAGTCAACACCAACATCTAATTAATGGAGAGAAACCCAAAGATAAGGCTTTCCACTCTCCCCATAACTATTCAATATAGTACTCAAAGTCCTAGCTAGAGCAATAAGACAACAAAAGGAGATCAAGGGGATACAAATTGGAAAGGAGGAAGTCAAACTTTTCCCTATTTGCAGATGATATAATAGTATACATAAGTGGCCTCAAAAATTCTACCAGGGAACCCCTACAGCTGATAAACACCTTCAGTAATGTGGCAGGATACAAGATTAACTAAAAAACAAACAAACAAACAAAAAAATCAACCAGTAGCTCTCCTATATACAAATGATAAATGGGCTGAGAAAGAAATCAGAGAAACATCACCCTTTATAGTAGCCACAAATATATATAATACCTTGGGGTAACACCAACTAAGCAAGCAAAAGACCTTTATGACAAGAACTTTAATTCTCTGAAGAAAGAAATTGAAGAGGACATCAGAAAATGGAAAGATCTCCCATTCTCATGGATAGGTAGGATTAACATAGTAAAAATGGCAATCTTACCAAAAGTAATATACAGATTCAATGCAATCCCCATCAAAATCCCAACACAATTCTTCACAGACCTGGAAAGAACAATACTCAACTTCACATGGAAAAATAGAAAACCCAGGATAGCTAAAACAATCCTGTACAATCAAGCAACATGTGGAGGTATCCCCATCCCTGACCTCAAGCTCTACTATAGAGCTACATTAATAAAAACAGCTTGGTATTGGTATAAAAACTGACATGTGAACCAATGGAATCAATCGAATTGAAGATCTTGATATCAATCCACACACCTATGAACACCTGATTTTCAACCAAGAAGCCCAAACTGTACAATGGAAAAAAGAAAGCATCTTCAACAAATGGTGCTGGCATAACTGGATGTCAACATGTAGAAGATTGCAAATAGATCCATATCTATCGCCATGGACAAAACTCAAATCCATGTGGATCAAAGACCTCAACATAAACTGAATCTGATAGAAGAGTAAGTAGGAAGTAGCCGTAGATGCATTGGCACAGGAGAACACTTCCTAAATATAAATACAACACCAGTAGCACAGATACTGAGAAAAACAATAAATGAGACCTTCTGAAACTGAAAAGCTTCTGTAAGGCAAAGGACATGGTCAATAAGACAAAACAACAGCCTACAGAATGGGAAAAGATCTTCACCAACCCCACATCTGACAGAGGGCTGATCTCCACAATATATAAAGAACTCAAGAAACTAGACATCAAAATACCAAATAATCCAATTAAAAAATGGAGTGTAGATCTAAACAGAGAATTCTCAACAGAATCTCAAATGGCCAAAAGATATTTAAGGAATTGTTCAACATCCTTAGTCATCAAAGAAATGCAAATCAAAATGACTCTGAGATACCATCTAACACCTGTCAGAATGGCTAAGATCAAAAACACTGATGACAGCTTATGTTGGAGAGGATGTGGAGCAAGGGGACAATCCTCCACTGCTGGTGGGAGTGCAAACTTATACATCCACTTTGGAAATCAGTATGGTAGTTTCTCAGAAAATTGGGAATCCATCTACCTCAAGACCCAATGATACCACTCTTGGTCATATACCCAAGGAATGCTCAATCATACCACAAGGACACATGCTCAACTATGGTCATAGCAGCATTATTCGAATAGCCAGAACCTGGAAACAACCTAGATGTCCCTCAACTGAAGAATGAATAAAGAAAATACTGTACATATACACAAGAGAGTACTACTCAGTATCGAATTCCCCTCAAGTGCCTGCCTAGAGGAGATTTCTACTAGGGTCCAGAATAGATGCTACAAGCAGCTATGGCTACTAGTCTGAGAGATATCAAATGAATCTAAGCACACTGAGTTCTTTACTCCATTCACTTTATTCTTCTAAGTCAATTCTATCTACACATTTTCTTTTCTGTTCTCACGCTTAGCTCCTCTCAGTCCCTCCTGCTCTCGGTCCCTTCTGCTGTTCTCTCATCTCTACCTAGTTCTTTCCATCTCCATCCTCTTTGTTCTTCTCAATCAATTCTCCCCAGTGTTGTGAAGAAACCAGTAATTCTTTGGCAAAGCAATGCTAGGCTTCAAGTTTTCAGGGTTGCAGAGAGAGGTGATAAGGATCCACACATAAAGTAACAAATGTCAGCTTCCAATTACAACCCAAAAGGGGAGTGAATAAAGGGGAGTTCTCTGGTAGGGTCAACTAAAGGCTAAGATCAATTATGGAATCTAGGAATAGCACTTGGCTGAGAAGGAATTAAAACTTAATTTGCACAAGAAAGAAGCCTGGTGCCTATAGCTGGCCTAGCCTTGAAGGTAATCTCCTTGGGTCAGTGGGAAGTAACTACCTTAACTCAGTAACTAGCAAGTGGCTAAAACATCATCCAAAGAATGTGAGCAGTAAATCTCTTAAGTTAGTGTCTTGTGTAAATAACCTGGGATGAATGAAGGTAAGGAGTTGAGGATTTGTTAGTGGTTCTTTTCTCTATCTGTGGGTGAGATGAGCTAATGTTTATGTATATGCAGTTTTGTCCTTGGGAAAAAGGTACTTTTCTGAAGTAATTTGTCCAGAGAATGGCCCTGGCCAGATTTATGTTAATGAAAAATAAACACAGCTGGGGAAAGTTATCCAGTTACCCCAAATGTATAGGGAAAGTTGTATCCAAGACTGAGATGTAATCATGAGATTACATGTACACATAACATGGAAATGCACGTTAAATGGGGAGAATCATAGCTGTTATTGCACCAGAAGTTTACAACAAGTTCATTCAAAAGGCAGTAATTCCATAATGCCTTGTGTGATGGTTTCCTCTAACAGAACCCTTAGTTCTGATAGGTTGACCTTCTGAACTCTAGTTGTCACTGATGTATACTCTCATGGACTTTTGCTACCAGTGGCTCTCAATAACTCAGCAGTAAAAAACAATGACATCATGAAATTTGCAGGCAAATAGATGAAACTAGAAAATATCATCCTAAGTGAGGTAATCCAGACTCAGAAGGACAAACATGATATGTACTCACTCAAAGATGAATACTAGGTGTAAAGCAAAGGATAATCAGAAGACAACCCACAGCTCCAGAGAAGCTAGCTAACAAGGAGGACCCTAAGAGAGATGCGGTGGTATTGTGTTCCCCAAAATATTGTGTACCTTAATAAACTTATCTGGGGTCAGAGACGGAACAGCCACAATATTAAACATGAGGATAGGCAGTGGTAGCATTCGCCTTTAATCCTAGCATTCCAGAGACAGAAATCCCTCTGGATCTCTGTGAGTTCAAGGCCACATTGGAAACGGCCAGGCGTGGTGACACACGCCTTTAATCCCAGAAAGCAAGCCCTTAATCCCAGGGAGTGGTGGTAGAAAGCAGAAAGGTATATAAGACGTGAGGACCAGAAACTAGAAGCATTTGGCCTGGAGAAGCATTTGGCCTGGAGAAGCATTTGGCCTGGTTAAGCATTTGGCCTGGTTAAGCTTTCAGGCTTCTAGCAGCAGTTGAGCTGAGACCCATTCTGGATGAGGACTCAGAGGCCTCCAGTCTGAGGATACAAGACCACCTGAGGATCCGGTGAGTTGAGGTAGCTGTGGCTTATTCTGTCTCTCTGACCTTCCAGTGTTCACCCCAATACCTGGCTGAGGTTTGATTTTATTAATAAGAACTTTTAAGACTCATGCTACAGAGAGACACATGGATCACCCTGAGAAAGAAAAATAGATGAGAGCTCCATGAATAAACTGGGGGTAGGGGGGCGATAGCAGGTAGGGGATGGGGGATGAGAACATGAGGGAATGGGATGGTCGAGCTGGAACAGGAACAGAGTGGGAGAGCAATGTAAGAGATACCATGATAGAGGGAGACATCATGGGGATAGGGAGAAACCGGGTGCTAGGGAAGTTCCCAGGAATCCACAAGGATGACCGCAGCTTCGACTACTAGCAACAGTGGAGAGGTTGCCTGAACTGGCTTACCCCAGTAATCAGATTGGTGAATACCCTAACTGTCATCACAGAGCCTTCATCCAGTAACTGATGGAAGCAGATGCAGAGATCCACAGCCAAGCACCAGGCTGAGCTCCAGGAGTCCAGTCAAAGACAGAGAAGAGGGATTCTATGAGCAAGGGGGCATCAAGATCATGATGAGGAAATCTAAAGAGGCAGCCAAACCAAGCTAGTGGGAATTCATGACCTTTAGACCAACAGCTGTGGAGCCTTCATGGGACTCAACTAAGCTCTCTGCATAAGGGAGACAGCTGTGTACCTTGATCTGCTTAAGGGGCCCCTGGCAGTAGGATCAGGATCCATCCCTTTTGCATAAACTGGCTTTCTGGAGCCCACTACCTGTGGTTGGACACCATGCACAGCCTTGATGCAGCGGGAGGGACTTAGACCTGCCTGAACTGAATGTACCGGGCTCTGCTGACATCCATGGGAGACCCCGCCTTGTTAGAACAAAGAGGAGGGGGGGGGGGGGGGGGGGGGGGGAGGGAAGGCTGGAGGGCAGAAGAAGGGAGGAGAGGGGGATCTGTGGTTGGTATGTAAAATGAATAAAAATTTTCTTAAAAAATAAATAAAATATAATTGAAAATAGAAAAAAATAAATAAGATGCTGAAAAAAAGGAAATGTTTCTAAGTGATATTTAAAGTCAATATTAAATGCATGTGCTCCAGTTATTTGCCAGGACCCAGTGTTGGGATCCAGCCCCAACGTATCCAAGGGTCCCTTGATGGTGGGAATGAGGAATTGAGAAATAATAGGAAGAAATATAGATGTAGACAGAGAGAAAGACAGAGATGCAGGATAGCTTCGGGAGGGCCCTGGTGTAGCTAGAGTTTTTCCCTCTGGGTCCCAACAAGCCCCAGCAGTCCCATAGCCCACTTATAAAATAAACATACAAACGCTTATATTATTTAAACTGCTCAGCCATTAGCTCAGGCCTACCATTGTCTAGCTCCTACTCTTATACTCAGCCCATTTCTGTTAGTCTATATGTGGCCACAAGTTCCATGGCTTTACCTTCTGCCTTTACATGATGCTCCCTGGACGGCAGGCTGGTGTCTCCTCCAGACTTCCCCCTCCCAGCCTCTCCTCCCTGTTTGTCCCGTCTATCCTATACTTCCTGCCTGGCTACTGGCCAATCAGTGTTTTATTTATTCACAACATACAGGACATCCCACAGCACTTCCCCTTTTCTGTTTTTTTTTTTTTTAAGGAAGATTTTAACTTTAGCATAGTAAAATTACATGTAACAAAACAGTTATCTAGTAAGAATTACAGTTACAATATCTAGTCTATTTGTATTTGGCAAAATTAAAGAAGATATCCTATCTATCTTATATTTGTGAGTCTAAAGTTTCATATCTAACTTACCTCTTATCATAGCTAAGGAAAATTATAACTCTCTAGTCTTTAACTACATCAAAGACCTCAGAAGGATATAATATTACCTGAGAAATGGGAGGACGCAAGCAACTTTTGAGAGTCTTGCAAGACAGAGACAGCTGGCAGCCTGGACAGTCATCCAAAGTTCTTCTGTAAAGTTGAGGCATCTGTCTTTAGCCCACAGGCTTAGAGTCTCTCAGTCACTTTTCTCTGTGTCCTGTAGAATGTCTGGCAGTTTCCTCTGAGAAGCAGGAACCTAAAGGACCATTTTGCCAAGCAAAGTTCAGTGGTCACCTTCCTATGGGTCCTACTTGTCCAGTTTATACAACATATTATCAGCAGTCCCGGCAAAAACAGTTTCTTGCCCAAATGGCTATTTTTGCCAAGAAGATAAACTCCATATAGAGTGTCTTCGATGCCCATCCTCCTCTCTGAAGTAAATCGGTGCTGCCAGGAGCAGACATGTCTCATTGTCCAGAAAGTCTAAGTTTTTAAAACATTTTAAATGCCATATTCTGTAGGTCTTTGAAGTGTTTGAAGATTACCTACCTAATTGAATTATATCTATGTGTACCTAGAAAACAATATGACTATAAGTTTGACTATCATAGAAGACTAATTATTAATCTGTATTTCTTAATTATCCATTACAATCTAAATGAGTTACATAAACATAATACCTCAAACAAGAATAGAAATATATATACAGTATAACAAAATTAAGTTTAAACTTGTATCAATAAACTAAAATCCATAGCAATGTAAAACATTTTAAACAAGTTGTTCTTTAAAAGTAGATTCAGTAATCTACCCTTTCATCCTATCATATCTATATCATATCCCCCTTTCTTCTTTAGAAAGAGTTCACATTTATAATCAACCTGATTTAAATAAAAATATTGGTTATACTCTGTCTCACACCAGAGGGCTCTTCCAATATGGGACAAAAGAATCTCTCAACTTTTTTTTTTTTTTTTTAAAGCAATATGTTTGGGTTTAGAGAAGGAGTGAGCAAATTCCATCTCCAAAGCCAGCACGGTATATTTGGGAATTTGGGCGTAGCTTCTCTTACTATTTCCTGCTGGAGGGGGGCACTGTATCTTATG
>CABHPP010146476.1:0-33322 GCA_902168425.1 Peromyscus attwateri | reverse complement strand
CTCTCTCTCTCTCTCTCTCTCTCTCTCTCTCTCTGTGTGTGTGTTTATTGAGGTTGGAGCCACCTCTGTCACAGAAATTCCTGTAAGTTAGAATTACGTTTTGTTCAAAGCACTTAAGACATCAGTTACATGCAGTTTTTAGAACACGGGACTTGAAGGAAAAATGATACCGCTCATTTTATGTAATTAAGATAATATAGCCTGCTCTGTTCATCTGTTGTCACTCGCACTGCATGATGATTAACTTTTAATAAGAGCTTAGTGTGTGGCAAAGACTGGTACTCAATACTCACTACAGCCATTCGAAGTAGATTCTATTATTATCTGTCTTTTGCATATTCAGAGATCAGAGCCAAGAGGGTAAATGACTCAAGTGCATACAATCATTAAATTGTAGAGAATACTAGAATCTGGCCAGTACAACATCTTCATTCATATTTCTAAACACTCAGACTGTGCTCTGTTCTTACAATGAGGACATTCATTGTGCCGTTACAATGAGCCAAGCACAGCACCACCATGGTGTGTTCATTAGTTCATTCATTGTTTCATCACCATTTGGAGAATGGTATCATCCTTACTTTTCTGTTACAGATGAAGAAACCAACACTTAGAGAAAATAGGCATTGCCTTCAAAGTTATTCAGCTAATAAGTAGCAGAAAGGGGATTTTAATTCATATCCTTAACAATTATGTCACACTCTGCCAATAAAGGATTAAGGACTAGTGAGCAGAAAAACTTAAAAAAAAAAAATCTAAATAATCTAGGAGTTCCTATAGCCACAAGAAAAACCATGCATTCATTTCTTCTTGTGGGATATGTTAAGTGGAAGATCCCAGAGTATATCATCAACATCAATAATTTAGGTGTAGCTGTCTTTGCAATTAAGAATTATGAAGTAAGCCGGGCGTTGGTGGCGCCAGCCTGGGCTACCAGGTGAGCTCCAGGAAAGGCGCAAAGCTACACAGAGAAACCCTGTCTCGAAAAACCAAAAAAAAAAAAAAAAAAAAGGAATTATGAAGTAATGTTTTTCTTCACCAACATTTTATTGTTAGAAACAGGAGAGGTGGAATAGAATGTATCATGAACCCCAAGGAACAGTGGCTATCATTCAAGGGCAATAGCAACCTAACAAAAGAAACTGTGAAGCACGAGTTTATAGTATTAGAACCCCCCATTCTCCCTCATCCACTTCTTCCCAGAACAGTCTATGAATGACTAGAATCTGAATTTTCTGTTTTGTTGATAAGAGATTGGTACATTGGCCTGGTGGTGGTGGTGCATGCCTTTAATCCCAGCACTCTGGAGGCAGAGCCAGGTGGATCTCTGTGAGTTCGAGGCCAGCCTGGTCTACAGAGCAAATCCAGGACAACCAAGGCTACACAGAGAAACCCTGTCTCAATAAAACCAGAGAGAGAGAGAGACAGAGAGAGAGAGAGAGAGAGAGAGAGAGAGAGAGAGAGAGAGAGAAGAGAAGAGATAAAGAGATAAAGAGATAAAGAGATATTGGTACATTGAAGAAACCACATTTTTGATCAAAGGAAGTAACACTGATCATTTAAAATATCTGCTTTTGTTCAAGGAGAGCTGGCCAGGCCAGGCTGGAATTAGAGTGGGAAATATGATGGCCCTGAGCTGTAGGGAAATACATGGCATTTCTTATGAGAAATCCAGTGAAGATGAAAGAAAATAGTCAAAGGCAGAATTTATCTGCTTTAGGGGTTTCATCATGGTTAACCTTCATTTGGGGCATTATTAATTTTTCTTTCGGAGAACAATCAAAATATCTAAAAGAAATGAAAAGACTTTCTTTTCCATATTAGTGTTTCAGTTAGGAAATATCTGCTTCTTCACACACTGGAATTAGCAGGGATTTAGAATGTGCTGCCAGGCTTCTCTTGGAATCTTCTTCTACTGGCAAATCCTGAGAAATGCTAACTTTTGAAAAATGGCATTTGGCTGGCAGCGCCTCACACAGCTACTCTTGAATTTCCACTAAAACACCTATGAAGACATTTAAGAAGGATGAGAACCCACAACAATGTTGAAATTTCATGCTTTCAGTCAAATAATTTCCAGAATTAGGGAAAACTTCCAGTAGTTAAAATCTAAATGCAGCCACACTGCTGCTAAAAACCTAGTAAGTCAACACACTAAACAATTTGCAAACTAAGTTTCATAAATTCACTCTGCATCTAGGTTTGAAAACAAAAGATTCCACAACCAGACAAATAAAAAGTTGTTGTTTTATGGCCTATTCCACATCCAGCAAAATATAAAGTAGTTTTTTAATGGCCTGGAAGGTGATTTTTACATGGCTACAAGGTTGGAACTTACCCATTAAAATGTTCTCTTTATTTCTATGTGTACTTGGGACCTAGACCACTCAGAAACAATGAGAAGAGAAGGCAAATCAAAATTCTGCCTTAAGTAGGAACAGTGAAAAGAAACTTCAGCAGAAGTGCATGAATACTCCTCCAGGTATTCTAGCATTTTGTATTTTATTAGTTCACATTATCACCAAAGCAGGCATTGGCATCAGGAATTGATCTAATGTTAGTTCAAAAGAGGTATATTAGATGAAATCAAGATAGACATTGAGAACAGACCACAAAAGTTATATACATCAAAGTATTGTCTAGCTATACATTTGAGAATAGCGTATCTCTGCTAGCCAATTTGAGTTTAGCCTAGGGTAATTATTTTCTCTTAACTGTTGACTAACATGAGATCAAGACAGACCAAAACACCTTTGAAAATGAAAATAGACAATGACACGAGAAATAGAAACACAATGTGATGCATATGGAAAACTAAGTCTTGTAAACAAGCTAAAGACAAACTCAGCAAAAGAAAATATTCCTGGATATAAGATTTTACAAGGATCAAAAAGAAGAGATTTTGAAATCTTGGGCTGAATTATAAGGTAGCATAGTTTTTATGAAGAAGCAGGGTGTAAAATGGCAGGTGCTCATAACCATTTGTGAGGTCATGGACTGTTAAAAATTGATGAAAATTCTGGGTCCTTTCCCTATATAAAAATTATAAATATACTCATTTTCACATTCAGTTTCTGAAGTTTCACATATCCTCTGAAGCTTGCCTATGAAGTTAAGGAGCCTGTGCTGTGATTTAAAAAAAAAAAAGACAAATATTATAAGACAGTGGAATTGGACTCTTAAAAATGAGAGATCATTAAGATAGTAAAAGACTACAAATTAACTAACAGCCAAACATTTATATTTTCAACAGAGTCTCCCAAATGCAGAATTGACAGTTGTGAAAATCAGATCAGGGAGGGGCTGGACAGACAGCTCAGTGGTTTAGAGTAACAGATACTCTTGTGGACCAGTAAGGTTCAATTCCCAGCCCCCCACATGGCAGTTCACAACTGTTTGTAGGTCTAGTTCCAGGAGATCTGACGCCCTCTTCTGGCTTCTGCATACACTGCATGCACATGGTACACAGACATACATTTAGGCAAAACGTTTGAAAAACCAAATCAGTGAGAACTTCATGTGTATTAGAAAGGTAGTCTTAAAAAGCATTGAAAAAGGCAAAGATGGGACTCATAAGAGAGACAATAAGCCTGAAGAATGGAGAGCCACTCTAATAATTTAAATATTCCCAAGAAAGTAATAACTACTAAAGCAGTAATAAGACACATATAATGTTAATTATGAGATGACCTAAATGAGCTCATTGTAATCTAGACAAAATTAGTGACTCAAGAGGATGGAGTGGTACATTTTCCAGAGTTTCTTTTTAATTATGGGTTACATTGAAAATGCCATCTATACATGACATATTTGCTTAACATATGAATAGTGTCATCTAACATAGACTGTAAATAATAAGTAAAAGCAGGAAATGACTTAATTCATTGATGTCATAATTCATTGATGTCATAGAAGCAGACAGTAGAATAGTGGTAATGAAAGACAATGAAGGGTATCAGAGGAAGCAAAGACATTGGTGATTAGGCATAAAAAAAGGTAAGACCTCTTTCTAAATTGTTGTTGCTGTTTTTGATGCTGGAATGAACATATTTAATTCTCTTAGTCATACTTTTTTACTTTCTTTATAATAATATTTATAATAATTTTCTTTACTGTGAAATATTAAGAGAAAAAGCCATATTTTAAAAACACCTGGTGTATGATGATGCTTTCCCGAAAGGTTATAACCAATCCTGTAAGTCCCCTCCATTGGTTTCTTCTTCCATGATAAAAGTCCAGTGAAACGGTTTTAACTTCCCTTGTCTTGCATTTATTTCAAAAGGTAGCCAATAATATTCCTCCTCTGACAATCGTCCACAGTACCCTTTATACTTCTTCCTATTGCTTTTTAATCTTATTTTTTAATCAAATGAATGTCTATATATGAAAGCAAAAGAAATCTTTGTTTTAAAGTGTATAAAACTTTCCAATAGTTTTGATCAGTAATACCACATAGTTTTGTGGCAGCCGAAAAAAAAAAGGAAATAAAATTTCATAAAATAAAATCTAAATGTTCTTCTGGAGAGAATGTGTGATTTCTAGCTGGGACATTCCTTCAAACATGTGAAAATTAACATATCATCTGTTTTCAGCCATAAATACACTCTTTGCTAATCATCTTCACTCAAAGCCTGTGCCATGCTTGCAAAGTCGAAATGTTTTTCCTTTGCATTTGTTCTGTTCTTTCTTAGGAGACCCAGAATGGACTGGATACTTTCCAAGACTGAAATGAAACATGATCTCACAGGATCTCAGTTCTTGGAAATTTTGTCAGTGTGTATGTAACTATTGTGACAGGGCAAGGCTTCAGTCTAGTAAGAGCATAAAATTTTCAATTAGGCTGTCCTTGGCTTTCTTTTCTCAAGGTTTTCCAACATTTCTATGCATATTCAGAAATGAAACCTGGAGTTTCCCTCTTCCAAGGCTAACCTACCTCTGTTCTTCCACACTTGGACTGTCTCAAACTCTGTCTTCCTCCAGACAGTGCTCAAACATGCTTGTTAAAGCATTTTGCACACTGAGTGGAGCTAATGGGGTTGTTTTCCATCCCTGGATATTAAGCCTGTTCTCCTCCTTTCCAGATGTGCCATTAGTGCATTTTCTCCCATCCTCTCCTGTCTTTAACACGTCACTGGGTCGTTTTCTTCCACTTTATTCCTTGTTGTGTTATTGTCCCCTTTCTTATTCAACAAGATGAAGCTACATATGAGGCAGAAGTGTCCATACAAGGGTATCTTTCAAACTGTGGGTTATGACCCTTCAGTGGGTTGTAAAATCACTTTAGAGGGTTGAATCTAGCACTTCTAAAACAACATAAAATACAATCTATCTCAGCACATCCCATATAGTAAGACAATTATGTTTTCATAAAACAAACATAGAGGTATAAGAGGCCAAATCTAAAATGTATTTTATCTTGTGGTCAACTCAAAGGAAATGAGCAATATTTCTATAGGGCACATTTTAGGATGTAAGACATTGATTCAGAGTTGCTTTAAGGGGCCTACCAGCTGGACGACTACCCTGTATTGGTGAAATTATTAAGGCCACTCCACGTAGTTAAAAGGGAGGTTTATTTTGTGGGGTAACTTACAAGTGAAGGGATAGGTTACAGGGTCTGGGAAAGGTGTAGCACAGTCCAGCAGTGTTCTCTGGAGAACTCTGCTTGGTCTACCTCCAGCATCCAGGGTCCAGGAACCAAGAGAGCTGGTGCATCTTGGGTCTTCAGGGTCCTCTCTCAGCCTTGCCTTGTAGGCATGACAGTTACTGAAGCCTCAATGGGGGTTGGAACTTCCAGATCAAAGCTGGAATGTCTACTCACTACATCTCCCCCTTTTCTCTAAAGAAGAAGGTTCTAACCTAATACAAGACTATATACAAAGGAATGGTTATCAAATATTGTCCAGGAGTAATGAGGGATAATGACCTAGATAAGATGGAACTACAACCAATGTGAACAATATCAAGTAAGAAACACATACTAAAATCCAATGTAGTGGGTAGCCATTCCAACCCTGGGTTCCAATCTGTATGCAAAAAAGTATTTCCTAGGTACGAAAATAGCACTGGACCTAAGAGATGATGGAGAAAATTGCATCTGTTGTAGAATTTGCTAAAATAGTAGTATACATGAGGAAGGTGGTTACATTGTTTAGAGCAGCAGTTAGTGAAACTCAGCTCTGCCTCTAGTGATCCTTCTATACACAGTGTTCATTGGTACTCTCAGTAGTTAATGGACCAATAGTTCAAGAATGAACCAGTGTTTGAAGAATTTTGGCTTAAAGGGGCATCAAATTATTAGCCTGTTAAGTTTGTTCATACATTTTTCTTATGTCTGTATAGATTTTATGTTGAGAGAAATGGTGTTCTTTCTTGTAAGAATTATACTTAGGGCTGTTAAGATGGCTAAGCAGGTAAAGGGGGCAGCCACCAAGTCTGAAGGTCTGAGTTTGATCCCAGGACCCCACATGATGGAAGGAGAGAACCAACTATTACAACTTGCCCTCTGACTTACACACACACACACACACACACACACACACACACACACACACAAACACACACTGTGGCATGTATTGCTCTGCATGTACACAAGCATGTGAGCACACAAACATACACAGTACATAAACAAATATTTAAAAATTTACAGGAAATATGTGTATCAGGTTTTTTTCAGAAGGCAAGAATTATCAGTTTTATTACTGTAGTATTAGCATAATACTTTATTCATGCTGTAACTCATTGCAGGTATGTCAAACAATTGAGTAGCATTTCTCCAAAGAAGGGCTCTAGAAATAGGATTCATTCATGCTGTTACTGTCTCACAGAGCTTTCAGAGTCTACTCCATTTTACCTAAGTGTGGGTAAAATGAGAGATTAAAAACCATACCTGTTTACCTAAAACTCCTATCAGGAAGATATCCAAACTTTCTTTTGCATTAAATTGGCAAGAACTGATTTCTTGGACCCATCCCCATCTAAGGAGGAACTAGGGAATTTAACTCCTGGCTGCTTCCCAACAGGACCACTGTATATTGATAGGGGTACATGAATATTTGGTGAACATACGGCTTTTACAGCCATTTTAAGTTACACTTGTTTTTAAGGGGTCTCAGTGTTGGGTACGGTGGCATGCACCTTTGATCTCAGCACTTGGGAGGCAAAGTCACTATGAGTTCAAGGCCAGCATGGTCAATATAATAAGTGCCAGGCCAACCAGGCCTACATACTGAGACCCTGTCTCCCAAAACAAAAAGGTCTCTAGAAATTGAGGGTCACATCATTCCTCCACTTATTATCTATAGCTCTTTTGCATTCCAGCAGCACTTTCTTGAGTATTGGTGCAACTGTACTCTTTGGGGGTAAAAATAGGCTGCTTCACTTTTCTGCCTTGCTAAGGTAGTCCTTTAGAGATCTTCACATTTAGCTGGATATTATTTTTAGTTGAAAAGGAATGCAGTTGGCAAGCATGAAGTGTATAAAGGTAGTAAATCCTAAATCATAGGCAGCTACCTCATTTATTCAGCTGCTGGTTTCCATTTGGTTGACCAGACAGAGCACTTTGCATTATGTGATTTGTGATATCCGGATGCAGTAGAATGGCTTTAAGTTTTGATTAAACAGAAAGCTTGAAATGGTTTAAGCTGTAAGCCAGAAATACTGAAAACATTACAATCTGGTTTAAACAGTCATCTGAATGAATTGAATATAAACATATTTATTTGGGGAAGAAAGTACTTGGTTAGAAATTATCCTTGTGATTTTATTTAAGCTTCTGAATATCTAAATAATTCATAATTAGGAATAGTAATTGTTGACAAATGCATTATTGCTTTTTCAGAGTTCTTGCCCAGTATTCATCTGATGCTATTAAATCTCCCTTGTTCTTTTCTGATAACTAAGACAAATCATGGAAATGTGAATTTCACTAATAGCAATTAGTGTTTCTTCAAGAAATCTCTCCTACTGTGGCCATGGAAAGTCATGTTGCCTATATATGAAATATGATTTGCATATCGGTTCAAAATAATAAATTCTGGACCTGTGTTAGGTTACTATTGATAAAACGACGTTGCATTACTGAAATGATTCTAACAAATTTACTTGAGTCTTCCCTCCTCCATTTTTTGCTTTCCATCCTAGTTTAGTGAGTAGTGAGTAGGTTAAATGATAATATTAAATTCTCTCACATATACAGAAAAACCAGAAATAGCATTTCCATTGTTGTGTAAATGGCAGGGTAGAAGGGTAGACATCATGACATTTTATTGGAGGCATGGGAGCCACTGTCTTCTTTATATAACCTGACCATCTAAATGTAGATTCTTTTCTAATAAATGGCCAATGAAAACAGGAAAATGATGATAGGAAAATAGCATGTGCTCATTTTTACAAACAGTTGATAAACATGAATTTAGAAAAAGCTCAAATTTACCATGTATTTTCCACTGAAATAATAGTCCCATGAAACATTTCACAAACTAGGGTCTAGAAGCAAAGAAATTAAGAAAATGCCGAATATTTTCTTCTAGATAATCACAGCTTATTTTACCATTTTAAGGGACTTGAGAAAATATTCACTTAGGAAGCATATTTGACTTATGAAATTGGTCTGACTCCCCTGGGGCTGGACTTAGAGGTGGTTCTGAACTGCCTGATGTGAGTGGTGGGATTTAAACCCAAGCCCTCTATAACAACAGCAAGAGCTTTTTAACTGTTGAACCATCTCTCCAGCCTCAAAGCAACTATTCGTTAACTATGTATCTCCCTCTGTCCATAACCAGCTCCAACCCAAAATTAAGTGCCAAATGATAATTTTGTCACTTGATAAACATATTGTCAATTTTTAGATATTCTCTGCTGGAAAAAAGAGACACTATAATTTCTTCAATTTTGCCTTTAAAAAAAAAGACAGCATGTAACACAACTGAAAGAGCAAAATCAGGGCCATTTCTTATTGAAGTTTCTACTCTAATGCCATTTAATTATCACTCATTTCACATTAGTGCATATTTTAAAATCTCTTGCCTTGTTGTCTTTGAAGTGTTAGTTTGTTTCTAAAAGTAGATAGTTTAAAGCCTGGAAGAGAGCAAAATATTATATACGTACAATTAATACAAATTAATCTTGCTATTAAGACGTCATTTTCAGAACCAGGGACTTAAATGACTCTTACATTGAAGTCGTCACCCACAGAATCTCATTAGTTTCAATTTTACAGCTAATTTATGAAGATAGTGCTGTCTCCTTAAAACAAGCTCACCTAGTCTGTCAGTTCTATCATGCCTACTGGGAAACACAAGTTTAAGATTCCTTTCCTATATCTTATTTTTAGTTACCTCATTAGTTTATTATGTGATCTGGGGCTTACTGTTTAATTTCTATGCCTCAGAGTTGATTTTTTTAAATGTGAGAATGCAGAGAAATATGATTCTTCTGTGCATATGTCAGAGGAGACATTAATTAGTGTGTGCTGGAAACAGTGTATGTTTTGGAGTAATAAGAGACCTGAATTCAAATCCTGTGTCAGCCAGTAACTAGCTTTATGGCTTTAGAAAACCCAGTGGCACTGATCATTATTACTGCCATCTGTGCTTTTCATTTTTGTTTGTTTGGGTCTTCTGTTGTTGTTTGCTTGCTTGTGAGACAGGGTCTCTGTTTGTGGTCTTGGCTGGCCTGGACTGTGTTTTTAATTTTAAGGTCTACTTTACAAGGTGAGGTGATTAGATAAAATAATTTTAAATGTACCCAACATTCTGACCCACTCAATTCTTGCCTCTCTACATCTTCTTCCTCTGCCTGTCTCTGTCCTCGATGGCTGAAAACAATTTGAACATTACATTTTGTGAGTGCTTGAGGTCATAGTTCCCTTGGTATTGCTGGAAGATAACTGAGATGACTGGGAAAGGGAAAGAATGTCAGTGGGAAAGGAAAAATGAGTAAGATGAGTAAATTCTCTGTCACACATTGGATATGTAAGAAAATAAATTTTAAAGGGAATCTTATTAAATAGAGTAATTATTACTGTCTGAAAACATTAATTGAAGAGTGTTTGCCTTATTATATGACCAAAATATCTGAACAGCAAAGACTTCTTCCTGGTGAATCCCATTGTCCTTATGAAGCTTGCATTTTGTAAAGATTTTGTAAGGTATGAAATATAGACCCAAATAAAAAATAATGGTTAGATTATCAAATCCAGCATTTTACCCAATGTGCTTAATAATTATAACATTGTTTCCTGCTCACTGGAATTGGATATGGACAGTACTTACATTGTAAATTAAAAAAAAAATAGAGGAGTGTGTATTTATAAATGTTTTAACAGATTTGTGTATTCCTCCTTTTAAATGCTCTCAGTGTTAACAATGAAGCTTAATGTTTCTTGAGGACAAAAATATTACAAAGATCATTGTTTCTGGTCCTATTACAATATCTATTTGTATTGAACACATCTTGCCTTAAATTAATTCAATATTTGTTATGAGTGAGTAGTAATCTGGTCCAAACTACATTTAGGCTTTTAAGATTTATTATTATTTTTAATTATGCGTACTGATGTGCATGTGAGTACAGGTGCCCACAGAGGCTGAAGGAATTGGATTCCTCTGGAGCTGGAATTACAGGCAGTTGTGAGCTACCTGGTGTGGGTGCTAGGAATTGAACTGAAGTCCTCTGGAAGAGCAGTAGATGCTCTTAATCACTGAGCCATCGCTCCACTACCCTATATTTAGGCCTTTAAAAATAACTTCAAATAATTTCTTTCTCATTTTGCTCATTTTACTTTGAAATCAGGTGGATAAAAGTCCTATTCATCTGGGGCATAAATATGACTTGACAGTGAGATGTATCCTAATTTGTTATTTTTAACTATACAATTGCGTATTGTTGGCTACAATTCCATGTCTAGAGGTCAGAAGATACCTAGGTATGAAAATAATATGATAGGAATAGCAATTTTCTTAAAAATCCCATCATCCAAAGATACATAGGTGAAAAAGTAGCTAAGCTGAATACTATGAGAATGGAGAAGGAACGTTTTGAGAGCTTTGTTTTTCTTTTTCTTTCTTCAAATGAAGAGCACATGTCTCTCTGTAAGTGATGGTAGTTATTGATATTCAGTCTGTGGAGTTGCAGTTACCAAGAGCAAGTGATAGTGCCAACAATTGAACTCCTTTTGGAAAATTATAATGAAAACCCATTTTATGCAGGTGGCTTTTTATTTAGTTAGTTTCTGTTTTCAATGTTCAGTTCAACAAACATTTACTCTGAGCAGTCTACCATGGTGGTTAAGAGCATGAGCTCTGCAATCAAATAGATGCTGTTTTGGTTTCACATACCACACTGCTGTACTGTGTGACAGGGAAGAGCTTAGTCAACTCCTAAATTAGTTGTTTTGATTGCACCTTTAGTCTCTCAGAATCAGCTTTGCAGGACATAGTCAGAATTCTCTAAGAAAAGTGTGCATGTGCATGTATGTGGGGGGAGTGTTATGGTAAGGTATCAATAAATGGAAACTGTTAATCCAAACTGTGTGCATGACTCTTATGATTCTATATGCTGCTAGTACAGACTTAAAATACACACACACACACACACACACACACACACACACACTGGTATTAAGGTTTAAATACACCATAGAAGAGTTTAAATTGAGTAAATTGAGACATGGATGTAATGCAGGTAGTTTTGCAAATAATATGCTCCAATTAGCCACAATCCTAATTTGTCTAAATTTTATATGTTAAAGAAGATAAATATTATACGAACGACACCGAAGAACTCCATATGTGAAAATGTTGAAGAACATATGATTTTTTTGAGTCCAGATGGGGCATACATTGGTTATGCATTTGCAATATGTATATGAAATATATATTGAGCAAATGAATTATGCCATTAACATTTTTAGAGTAGGATCAATACTTTATAAGGTGATGTTTACTTTGTTATAAATTGACTCGCATGAAAAACACAACTAACATTTTGAAGAACAGGTATGTTGTTTTGAGGCTCAGAAGTGCTATACAGAGCCAAAAGTTTATGGCCCAAGCAGCTAGGGGGTTATTGGATAATCCCTTTATATTATTGTGTAGTCCAGATGCATCCTTCAGCATGCTGTCGAGTATATAGTAAGTCATGAGAACTCCATGTAGTTTACTTTTATGTAGCATACATTTACTTTAACAATAGGAACAGCACAAAATATGATTCTTCTGTCATAGCACTGTGAGTCATGTATTGTATTTCTCAGAATCAAATGATTTTGGAGTATCATTTGCACCCTGATAACTTAAAGGATACAACATATATCTGTACTTTAGGGGGTAAACAAAGTATGTTTCCACATCATCTGTTCACCTCTTACATTCATGGGGTGACTGATTTGAATGGGTACATTTAGAAGGATGCCATGTAATTCTGTTGCCAAACTTAGGAAATTCAGTTTGCCAATTGATTTTGCATTTCATTCAGAAATAGCTCTCTGTCAATTAGCAATGAATGTTTGCCAAATTTGGACCAGAGATCATAATGGGAAGCCTTAAGGCTGCCCAAGGTTATTCTGAATCAGAAAATAATTCGTGTATTCTGGTGTAATATTTGTGAGCTAGACTGATCTGTTCCTCAGCACTACATCACTCCTGAATAGCATATTAGGTCTGATTATAAGTAATACACCCAGCTTTCGTTGTCAGCTTGTGAAGGAGTTCTTCAGACAATTGCCAAAGAAAAGTTTAACAAAAGAACAAAAAGCTAAATTTTTTTCAACAGCTCCAATAAAAACATAGCTCATTTCACATAGCTACCACATTGAAGAGTCACTTTCATTACTTACTTTGTGCATGCCTGAGAAATTATGGAGGTGAGAACATCGTAACCATTTCCTCCAAAATGTTATAGTTTAGTTGAGGTTAACAAATGCACACATATTCATATTCTTTATGAGAAGTACTCTGGCCAATGGAATTGTGAGTGTTGTAGATTCAGAGGAGTGGGTATCAAAGAAAAGTCTGTTATGTACATGTCACGTGGTGTAATATAATGTCTATGCTTATAGATAATATTTTAGCATTCTCTTGAGTAGCTAGCATGTATCCAGATTTGAAAAAAATCAGTATTCTGTTTCCTCTGTTCAAAGAAATTCATGCACTCAGTCTCAGGAAGAAGAGTGAGAAATCTGGCCTCTCCGTTACAGTAAACTGGAGTAAAACTAACTGGCTTAGTATATGGTAAACACTGAATCAAAAAAAAAATTAGAGAGTTCTAGATAGAACAGACAAATTCATTATTATAAATTGAAATGTTTTTTTTTCATAAGATGTAACCTTAGTACATTGTCAAATGTATTCTTTATTTTGCTGATGAAGTTTGATCACTCCAAGTAACATCAAAGTACAGCAACCTGGACCAGTCTAGCATATGTTTTTGTATCAAAACTTAACTTTTTTCCTTCTTTCATTCCCATTTCTTACTTTCTTTGGGATGAGAAATGAATAGCAGTGAGGGGAACAGGAGTTAGGCTGTATTCCAGACTGACAAAATTAGGATATGGAAATCCAAAGGTATCCAGGAACAGTCACAGCAAAAACAGTTGAGAGGACATTCTGAATCTCTGCTCTGGGTCTATAGGTTCAACTGAATTAATTCAGTCAGAACATTCTTTTTTTAAAAATTACAAGTGTAAACTGAATTCCATGGGAAATCACTCCATAGATGGGCATATCTTTCGCATGGAAGACACTGACTCTAGAGAAAACCAAACCCATGGTGACTTTTCTATTGGACATGGTCTCGTAACTCAGACTGGCCTTCAACCCACTATGTAGCCAAAGATGACCCCTTGTACTCTTTATCTTTCTGCCTCCACCTCCAAAGTACTTCAAACAAAGGCATATACCACCACTGCCTGAGTTTTCTCACTGTGGTTTGTGTGTGTGTGCGCGCGTGTGTGTGTGTGTGTGTGTGTGTGTGTGTGTGTGTGTGTGTTTTCATGTTCTTCTGTGTTTCACTGAGGTAGTTGCAGGTGTGTAAGCAGATACACCTACATTTTGGAGGTCAGAAGACAATCTCATATGTCATTCCTTAAGTACTACCCACCTTTTAAATATTTTTCAGACAGGGTCTCTCACTGGAAGTTTTCTGGCCTGGACAGGCAGTGAACTGCTGGGATACACTTATCTCTATCTTCTCTGCACTAGAATTATAATTGTATACTACAACACCCAGATTTTCTACATGGGTACTGGGGATCAAACTCAGGTCCTCATTATTGCTTGCAATCACATCACTGAGTCATGTCCCCAGCCCTCATACAGTGATTTTTAATTGTTGGTTTTATTTACTATGCTCCCAAATCAAAAATCAAAAATAAGCAACAGGGACAAGTAATTTTGATCTTTCTTCTGTCAATACCCACAAGACTAGCTTCTCTAACTGTATAGAAGATCATTGAAGTATATAGACTCTGGGTCTGCTTATGTGTATAATGTTTTTAAATGTCCAAGATTTTTATAATAATGTTAACTCACAATTAAAAAACTGGGTATTTTAAATCAGTGCATGCTTCTTGAAGGTCTGTTTGATGATATTTGACCAAAATATAGTCATAACCAGAACATACATAGCCTCTGTCCTCATGGAGTTTCAAGTATGACAGGCAAGTCAGATATTGGAAAAGTGGTTGCAGGCTTGATGAGTGTTATTATTCCCAGTCAGTAGGTGGGAGTGTACTGGGTTTACCCAGATAGTGATCATGAGTAAGCAAGGAGAAGCTTTTTGAGGCCCGGTTTGGGGCAGCTTTAGTTGCCCTTGATGTTTAGCAGTAGCAAACAGTGGCAGTAGGAAGATGAAAGCAGCACCATGTAGCAGCTTCTAGTGTGTTGCACATGCAGGCCTCAGATGATAGGACAGTGAACACTCCTAATGTTAGAACACTCAGGTAAGCTTAGGAAGTCTGTATTCTTCAGACCTTTGCTAAAGCTACAACTGAAGCTTCTAGGTGGACCTGGGTATCAGGAATTCTTAGTCTTGGACACTAGTCAGGGTTTCAGCTTTTGGCCTGGACCCACTGAGACTCTTTCATATTAAAGCTTTAACAGCTCTATGGAAGCCTGTAGTTTCCCTTCCCTGGCTCCTTACTGCTTTTTAGCCTTCTTCAATATTAGCTGTGTGCTTTTGCTTGCCTTTCCTTTACTTCTGCAGCTGTTCGTCCTGCCCTGGCTTGTAGCTGAAGTTTTCCTGTGTCCTGCCTGGCCCACAGTCAGGACAAATCTCTCTCACCTGCCAGTCCCACTGCAGCTTGGACCCAAGTAAACACACAGAGGCTTATATTAATTAAAACTGCTCAACCATTAGCTCAGGCTTCCTACTGACTAGCTCTTACACTTAAACTCAGCCCATTTCTGTTAAGCAATATGTTGCCATGTTTTTCATGGCTTTACCTGTGTGCCATTACATGCTGCTCCCTGGACAGCAGGCTGGCGTCTCCTGACTCAGGCCTTCCTTTTCACAGAATTCTCCTTGTCTTCTTATCCTGCCTATACTTCCTGCCTGGCTGTTGGCCAATCAGCATTTTATTAAACCAATGAACAAAAGCATTATCCCACATCACTGGCTACTCGCAAACTGTTTGCCCATTTCTTCTTCAGCTGTCAAGTGACCAATTGCTTTGCCACGTTCATAGCTCAAAATTCCAGCTGCCCAGCTGTTGCTGCCATTTCCACTCTATGGCTTCTGCTGTTGCGTCTAGTCTGCTGCTTCTTCCTTTTTTGTATAAGCAGCTGCTCAGTCCATCTTACTGAAAGGAGACAAGAAAACAAGCACACCTTTTGTTGAACATCAGAGAAGGAAGCACAAGAGAATGCCTTCCAATGGACCCATTAAGAGATGCTGGGCATCTGTTAACATAGCCCAAGAAGGAATGTTTGGGACAAGCATAGCCATGTGTTTTGTACAGATCCAAGTCTTCTGTTTTGGATTAATCACAGTTTTGCCACTTGAGCAGAAATCACAGCCAAGGAGGTTTGTGTTTGGGCCAATCACAGCATGCCACTTTAGCAGCAAAAGTCCACTCTCTCTGCTGGACCACCAAGGAAGTATTAGTTGCAGGATCGTCTAGACTCTAGAAGTTATCAAAGCTTGTTAGAAGAGAAAACGTGGTGAAAATACTTTCCTGTGTATTGGCTGAGGCTGTGCTTTTGGGAGCCAGGGCAATCAGCAACAGTCATTGTGTGGTGTTCTCAAGTCATCAGTGAGGGTCCTAGATGATTGGTACTAAGGTAACCGTAGGCTGGCAGTTTGACTGACAGTACTTTTGCTCAAGGTTGCCAGGAAAACAAGAAGAATCTAACACCTTTTATTTAATGACTTTGATTCCACTGCCCTACAACCTCTTTGTTTATATATAGGAAAATGGACATCAGAAGGAGTGTGAACAAGAGAACATAAAAAGCATATCACCAACCCTGAGTAATTTTAATAGATTTTTAACAGTGCTTTAACTGTGATTGACACATGCATATTCCTAGGGAGAGGAGGATGTTGCTGTCTGTCTCATTATGAATCACAGGGTTATGGGAGTTTAAGTGGAGTTCCTAATACCATGTTAGAGCAGATAGTATGGTCAGAAATTTGCCTACTCTTTGGTTTAAAGCTAGAAAACATACAGGAGAGAACAGCCAGGCTTTACTTTTTGTATTGCTAAAATTGCTTTGGAGTATTCAGGACAGCCTTTCCAGGTGATGAGGACATAGAACAGTCTCTAGCTGACAGGCATGCTTTCTCACCTGGGGTGTCTAAGCTTTATATTCCTTGCAAACAATGGAAAGTCATTTCAGCTTAGTATGCAAATCTCCATTTCCTGTATCACTGTAGCTTTCCAGAATATTAACCCTTATCCATCAGTTGGAGCTTCTAATGTATTTGCAGACCCAGCACAATGTATTTGACCTTCTTCCATTTAGTTTCTGAAAGTTCACTCCTAGGAAGAAACATGAGGACTTAAAGTTGATTTGCTCCACTTCAACAGTTTATTTGTTGAGAGATTTCTGTATGAACAGTACCTTGACAGTGGAGTCAGTTTTCCCTATTTTTTTTTAAACAAATGCCAGGGAACAGCAAAGTAATTTGCAAATGGAGGAGGGGAGCACTGAGAAATCTAGCAGCAGTTGTCCTGAAACATATTCATAATGATCCAAACTTGCTTTCTGGGGTGAACTGAAGTATATAATGAAGAACTGGTGCCAGGCATGACAGCTCACACCTGTAACCCTACTTATTAGGAAGCTGAGAAAGGTGAAGACATACCAGCTTGGTGCTATCCTATACTACATAGTGATTTCAGACAAGCCTGGGCTACAAATTGAAACCCTGTCTCCAAAAAACAAAAACAGTGATTGTAAGATGTCTGAGTGGAGGTGGGGGAGAAGGGTACCAGGAGGGAATGCAGGAAGGGACAGCTAAAACTAAGGGATATTTGAGAAGTGGTATGGAAACCTAATGCAGGAGAAGCTTCCTAAAATATGTACATATATGAAGTTTATCTAAATGAAATCACCAAATAATGGGGAGACAGAGACTCAACTAGCCATGTCTTGTCACCAAATAAAGCTTTCAGTCCCAGGATTGGGTTAGATCTAATTGTTGTTGGCCAAAGGGGTCCCATGAAAACTAACAAACAACCCAGGCTATTGCCAAGACTATAGGTTGCTCTCTACAAACATATGGCAAGGCCTTATTGCTGAAGACAATGCCTATACAACTCATTGAACATGCAGAAGCCAATCAGGTGCCTACATAGAACCTTCATCCCTACATTCTATCATCTTTGGTACAGGAAGGTACTCTGCAGGCTACCAAAAGAGAAATGTAAATACCAAGCCTTTGATCTGCAATAGTGTCCTGTCTGCAAAATATGCTAGAGAAATGGTGGCATAAAGCTTGTGGAAGTGACCAACCAATGTTTGATTTTACTTAAGGCTGAATCCTCTGGATGGAACCCATACCCAACATTGCTTGGGTGACCAAGAGCCTGAAACTAAACATCCCAGGGACCTAAGGTAAAACAAAATACCACTGTTCTACTAAAAGAACATAGCAATAAAATGACTCCTAATGGCATTCAGTTATGCTCATAGACCAGTGTCTTACTCAACCATCATCATAGAAGCTTCCTCCTGTAGCAGATGGGAACAAATATAGAGACCCATGATAGACCTTGGAATACTCAGCCATAAAAGGGATGTATCTGTCAAATCCCTCCCCTCAGGACTAAGAAAACCCTGCAGAATAGGTGGCAAAAAGAGTGTGAGAACCAGATGGGGAGCCGGGCGTTGGTGGTGCACGCCTTTAATCCCAGCACTCGGGAGGCAGAGCCAGGCGGATCTCTGTGAGTTCGAGGCCAGCCTGGGCTACCAAGTGAGCTCCAGGAAAGGCGCTACACAGAGAAACCCTGTCTCGAAAAAACTAAAAAAAAAAAAAAAAAAAAAAAAAAGAACCAGATGGGATGGAGGACACCAAGGAAACAAGGTCCTTTAAATCAGCAGAATCAATGCACACATGAACTCACAGAGACTGAGGTAGCATGCACAGGGCCTGCACAGGTCTGCACCAGGTGGGTTCTACAGCTGAAAGAAGTGGACACATGCCCTCCATCTGTAACCTAGAAGCAATCTCCAATTGATAACCACATGCAAATGAAAATTTAGTTTCCTCCAAGGGAGTATCACTGGGAAAATGAACTGCTCTTAAGGGTAGGCCACATGCCCAACAGTGGATGGCCAACAGAAAATGAACTCAATGTCATTTTTGGAGCTTCCTTGTCTCATAATGTCTTGTCAGGGATTTTATTTTTAAAAAGTCTGTATTTCTATGTTTCTAATTTTTATTTCATTATATATTTTCTTTCTATTTATTTTACCCTACAGATCCTTTGCATATATATTATGGCTTCTGGTTTTTTTTTTTTGGTTTTTAGAGATTCCTGGTATGCAAACAAGAGGGTCTCTCTGTCAATATCTGTTCATTGTGCCTTTTCTTGGGGTCTCTGTTTTTTATTTGTTTGTTTGTTTTGTCCTATTCCTATGTTTTAGTTTTTGTTTTATCTTACTGAATTTTATTTTATTATTATTCCTTAAAAGCCTGTTTGTTTTCTAATAAAAGACAGAAAAGGGGTGGATCTGGACAGGAGGGGAAGTGAGAAGAACTAGGAGGAGTCAAGAGGGAGAACTATAGTCAAGACATAGTGTATGAAAAAAAGATACATTTTAACTGGAAAAAAGCAGAAAAAATCAGTATACTGCAGGATAGATAGTCTACACTTTATTTATAAAACAGGTTTTATGTTATGTTATTTGCATAACTTTAGGCTAAGATAAGTATGTTAAAAACACCAAGGATAATTGAACCAAGAGAGGTTGTGGGAAAAAAAAAAAACAAGATGCCTAAGCAGATACAAGTATGTATGAACAAACCTGATGACCCAAATTCAGTCTCCAGATCCCACAAGATAGCATGAGGGAATTCAAGAGTTATGCTCTGACCTCTACATACCCGCCTACCATGGCAATACACACACACACACACACACACACACACACACACACACACACAAATAAGTAAGTAAGTAAGTAAGTAAAATTAAATGAAGAAACCCCACGTCAAAGATGAGTACTTTCTTTCTTTGCTCCATCAGCGTTCTGTAGAAACCGGTAAACTGCATTCTCAATTGTATTTCAAAGAGGTCCATAGGGCCAACAACAATATGGCTCCACAAGTAAAGACTCTTGCTGTCAAGCCTAATGACTGACCTGCTTTTTTTGTCCCTGGAATCTACATTGTGGAAAGAGAGAATGGACTCTCCCCACATGTTCTCTGATCTTCACCAGGCCATGGCATTCTCACATGATTAAATGAATACATCAATGTAATTTTTAAAAAGACAACTCAGTCTACTGCACTGTGGCCCAAGTTAAATGCATGATGGAGAGAGAGAGTATCAACAAGCCCCTGCCTTTCTACACCTTCCCTTCCCCTTACCATGGTTCATTTTACAGTGTTTCTACTTCTCCATAGTGTAAAAGGAATTTGCAGTCAAGAGTAAGACTACTTTGACTTCAAATTTTCATGAATTCCTTTATTAGGTATAGATGGTACAATTCTCCATTGTGATGTTAGCTGCAGTAGCAAGTAGGGAGTTCCCACTTAGCTGTACTATGACAACTGGAACTAAGTCACACTGTACAGTGTGCCATGTGGCTAAGCTAGCATAGTCTATATCAGATATGTTCAATGCATTTTCAGTTTATAGTAGATTTATTGGGATGTAACTCCATTGCAAATTTGAGGATTGTTTTTGTTTGTTTGTTTGTTTGTTTGTTTCAATTCTGGCTGACATAGTAGGTAGAAGATACCCTGAAATATGGTGTGTGAAGGAAGGTAATCTGGAATCTAACAGTTATAGCAGTATACTGGTAATGATGCTAGGTAACTCACTTGACTTCTCCAGGACTCACTTTCACTATTTATAGGAAAGAGGATGTTCAAGTGAAATTATGTGGAATTCTTCACTGCTTTAGATAATTTATAGAGGTAGCATTAGGAGGAATTCAGTGACCAAGGTTTTCATACACATGTATGCCCTGCTTCCTGTTTTGAAGTACAACAGTTCTACTTTGCTGTTTACATTTTCACACAGGACTTAATTTGACCAGAAGTTCATAGACTTAGAAATTGTAAATCATCATCCTAGATATTTTTTAAGAAGTCAGATTCTTGGTTCTTGGGCTTGCTTCAGGTATCCTGATGTACAAAAGTCTTAAATTGCAGGATTAAAAAAAAAAAAAGTAGTTGATGTGGGAAGAGGCAGCTTACCCAAAAGGTGCTTAAAAATCCCCTGAAGCTCTAAAGAAAACTCATTTTTCTCTTCTTGCATGTATATTTCTTCCTGCTGAGTTAAGATATGGCGGTAGTAGAAAGTGAACTGTCCTGCAGGGTGTCCTGAGAGTGATTTCCCTTGAATGAAGTAGGAGGAGCTAAGGGGCTAAGCCTAAAAGGGTATATGTTAATGAACGGAGGATTCAGGGCTGTCAATTACTGATGCTTTGGAATTGTACTGGGAACTAAGTAAAGCTCAAGGCCTGGAGTTCTTCTGAATGCAAAATGTCTAGGAATAAGGGAGGAGGGGGCTTTGAGAAATTCTAAGATTAGAGGGAATTTAGCTTGTTTTGTTTTTGCTTTGTCTTTTGACTACATCAAGATAGGGAGACCCATTCTGAAGAAATACCAAGCAAGGCATGATGGGATTTGTGGGACATAAAACTGGGAAGTGGGCTGAGATGTGGAAGGAGAAACAATACTACTACTTCTAAGTACCCATGCCACCTAATAATAAAAAAAATATCTTTTTAAGCTACTTTGAGGACTGTATTTCAAGACCCATGGAAACATCTCATTTTTATTTGTGATTTTTTTCCAAATAAAATCTTAGAATCAAGGATCTTGAGTTATACTTTTTTAAATTATTGCATTTCTATCATTTAGCTTCATCCTTCTCTGCCTCCTCCCTTTTATTCTTAATCAGGATATCACTATGTAGCCCTGACTGTCCTGGAACTTGAACTTGCCATGTAGACCAGGCTTCAAATTCACAGAGATTCACCTGCCTCTGAGTGCTGGGATTAGGGTGTGTCAGTATACCCAGCTCCCCCTTCATCTTTCTATAGCTTCTTTAGAGAATGTTATTTCTTAGTATTTCTTTAGGTATACCCATGGCAGGGCATGTAACCTGTGAAGTCCTTGGGGCTAATGCTCTGGTCTGCCTGGAACTCTTTTCTTGTAGGTATGTGGGTAGGAGAAACAAGGTCTTATTTTGTAGCCAAGTCTGACCTAAAAGTTATTATGTAGTCTGGGCTCATTTTGAACTCACAGAAATCCTTTTACCTCAGCCTCCCAATTGCTGGGATATCGACATGAGCCACCAAACATGGCATTTGAATAAAGGATCAGACCTTTTTGATTTATAGTGGGATCCACAAATTACATAGTCAATCCTTGTCCTTGATATCCATTTGTTGAAATTTTGCTAAACTACATTGCCTGTGGACATAATGGGTAGAAAGAGACTAGTGTAATTCTTTTTAGGTCTCGGATATCAGGAGTTTGCCATTTGTCCTAAATACCAGATTAGATTAGCTAGAAATTGAGAGGGTCCTGGTATTAGGCATTGGAGCTTTGGTGTTTTGCTCCTTGAGGCCTAGATGTAGTGATTTCTCAATTGCTGTCTAAATAATTCATGTCTGTCATGTGTGAATTGTTTCTAAGTTCCATCCTTTGAGCTCTTTTGTAAACTTGGTCACAGAGGCAGAGCAGATATAGCTCTGGATTATAAGGATTTATTACTGTCACCAGATAAAAAGACCCTGCTAGCAATGGCTTTCTACCACTCTGGAATGCTATACACAGTAGAGACTGATAAGTGAAAGCTGGCATATGCCTTCGGCTTCCCCTTAGGAGAGTTGCTGAGACATTATTGAAATTATTTATTGTTACTGTTTGGAACATCAGGGACCTGATATCTTAGTTAACATTTGAGCACTCTGGGTGTCAGAGGGAAGAAATCTCAGGTTTAGCAAACTAGAGGTAAACACTAAGCTAACAAGCATGACAGATTAAATCTATTTCACTTAGAGCTAAGGACATCAATATATTCACCTTTGACAGAATGTATACTGTTACTGGTTTACCATGAGAATGCTGGGTCTCCTTTATTCTCATGGGGTCATCTTCAAATTAGCAGCAAATAAGTGCTGTATGTATGTGAGCACTCTCTGACTGAAAGAGGTTTTAAGACAAATTATCTAGTTAGTCTGTAACAACTGCTTTGCTGGTACCCCTTCTGACCAGGTGAAGAAACAACTCTTTCTTGGTGTGGCCTATTTTTTTTAATTCCAAAGAAAGTCTAACTTGTCTCATCAGCCTAGAGAAGCATGACTGTGTCAGCCTTTGTTCTTTGCAGCTTACCCTGATGCATCAGCAAATGGCCTGCCATAAGTTTTTTAATTTGTTTTTTGAGATTTATTTTACATTTATTTCTATGTATCTATGTGTATGTGCATCATGCAGATGCCCTCAGAGGCCAAAAGAGGGCATTGGATCCCCTGGGGCTAGAGTTAGAGGTGATTCTGAGATGACCAGCATGGATGCAAGAATCAAATTTTGATCCTTTGTAAGAGAGGTGAGTGTTCTTAACTGCTAAGCCTCTTCATCAGCCCTTCTTTGTATTTCTAAGCTGCTTCTTAACAGTTAATACAGGGGGAGTTAGTGTGTAAGTCTTATGGTAACACATGTTTATGGGATTCACACATTGGTGAGGGTTCCTTATAGTTTCTGAAATGAATCTTATTCTGGGATGGGTCACCCAGTTTTCAGCATCTTACACAGGCAGACATTTAGAGTTAGTGCTTTGCGCTGAGAGAGGTGAAAGCTGAGATACATTTCTTGAATAGACCTTTTTTAAAGGATTGCCAAGCACAAATTAAACTGGATGTGTTTATAAAAAGCGAGAGAGAAAACACAAAGTTGGGTGGGTATGAAATTAGGGGTTGATCTGGGAGGAGCTGGCTGTTGGGGCAGAGGGGTTAAATATGATCAAAATACATTGTATGAAATTCTCCAAGAATTAATAAAATATTGTTTTTAAAAAGTTAAAAGACTGCCAGAAACAATGGTTCCTTTGCCAATATTACGTGAGTTCTTTTGAATAAGTGCCTGAATAACTTCTTTTGCATTTGAGAGCACCAGCTAGAGATCAGTGCCTATAAATACTGCTGACCGACCATATGTGTGGGGTGTAGCAGTAACTATGTGTAAAAACAGACACTAGCCATCTGTACTAGCTACTTTTCTCATTGCTGTACCAGACAAGAAACAAATTAAGGTGGTAGGGTTTGTTTTGGCTTACAGTTCACATGGATTCTGTCCATCTTGGTGAAGAAATTTGAGCTGGAGACTGACGGTTACAATGTATCTGTAGGTAGGAAGCAGAAAGAGGTATAAGCTTGTACTCAGCTGGCTTTCTACTTCGTATTCATTCTGGGTAAATCTTGTCGACTCAGTTGAACTAATCTAGGAACTCCTGTAGCTGGAGAATTTGTCTCCAGCTCCTACCAAGGCCCGCCAGTCCCGGAGCCCACTTATAAAATAAACATACAGATGCTTATATTATTTAAACTGCTTGGCCATTAGCTCAGGCCTATCATTGTCTAGCTCTTACTCTTATATTTAGCCCATTTCTATTAATCTATACTTTGCCATGTGGCTTGTGGCTTACTGGTACCTTACATCTTCCTTGTCCTGGCTTATTGGTACTTTACATCTTCCTTGTCCTGGCGGCAGCTCCAGCAGTCTCTCCCTCTGCCTTCCTCTTCCCTCAATTCTCCTCTCTGTTAGTCCCGCCTATACTTCCTGTCTGGCTACTGGCCAATCAGTGTTTATTTATACAGAGTGATATCCACAGCAAACTCCTTCACAGGCATTCCTACAGGTTTGTTTGCTAAGTGATCCTAGAACCTGGCAAGTTGACGAGTGATATTAACCAGCACACCATCTATCTCGAGATGTCACCAATAATGACTTGCTGCAATTTGGGGAAATCCCATATTGTGTCTGTTTTTTGCATGTATTGCTCTCTTTGTCCAGGGACTCCTTTTCTGCTCTCCCTCTTTTTCTCACACCTCTCCTTCATGAATCCTCTAGGTGCTACTATCTGCACAAAACCTTCCCTAAATATTTTCTGTCCAGCCCACCATCCAGGCTTTGGAATTCATGTAGTTTACATTTTCTGTGTCTTTCTTAAATGTAGCACCCAGACGATCACAAGAGAAGAGAGCACTTGGAATGGGGGAGGGGGCAAGGGAGAGTGGATCGCTATGTATTAGCTTAGAAATTCAAATGCTGGCTAATTGCAACATGTGAATCAAAACTGTAATGGTGATATCTCATCTTTCCTTTAATTCTCCCACCAGCTCCTCCTGTTCCCACATTCATTCCTCCTCTTCAAATTCTGCCTTCCATCTCCTCCTTCCAAGCACCTAATTACAGTTTTGTAAGACAGATTACAGACTTCATAGTGTTATATTCACACCTGGAGTTTCCATTGATTTTATGCAATTCAGCTTTGAGTACCACTTTGCCTTGCATTCCCATAGCAACCCCATACAGCCGAAAGAGAGAGAAAGGAAACCTGAAAGTTCAACAACCGCTGCTCCTGAACCTTGTGCATTTGTGACTCTGTTTCTGAAAGGAAGACATGAATGAACATGATATCACTTCATATGTTGACTACTTGTATTTGAGCAAAAATTCTCAAAAGGATGTTACACGATAGGAAAAGAAAAAAAATGGTTTATGATTAACTGATAAAGGAGAGAATATAGAAAGGTTTGTAAAATATCTTAATGATTGTAGTCTCTGATCAATAGGGAAAAATCAGAAAAATTTAGGTGTCTCTTGCTTATCCTTCTACCTACAGTGTCCCCTCACTTGCTGAAGAAAGAAGCAGAAAAATGGCCAGGGGTCAAACAATGCTGCCTTGGAGTCTGATCATCATTGTGTGTTTAAGTTGACCTTTTGGTCCTGGGCCCCTGCTGATTTTTTTTAAATATGTTGTTTGAACAAGAACCCAGATTTGCCTTTCAGATTTTAGAGTTGCTGAGAATCCTATTTCCACCTACCTTGTGAAATGATACTGCTCTTGCTCAGTCATGCCCTATTGTACTAGTTGGTTCTATTAACATGACTTGACTCCTTTTCCATGCGTGGTATCTTTCAGGAGTGCTTGTAGCTCCATTGTTGTGCCATCTGAGAGTTCTTTGCTCACAAAGTTAGGTAAAGTAGCTCCTGCTTCCCATCCCTTCAAGAACTTTCAATCCCATTATTTTGTTTTGTTTTCACATGGAACATATTACTAACTAAGATTATCTTATGTATTTGTCCTGCTGCTGTAATAAAGTGGTAACCTTCTCTGCTTTATTTTCTCCCGTCTGTCCTTGGCTCCCAGCACAAACCTGCTGGGTGAATGAATGAATGAATGAATGAATGAATTCAGAAAGTGCTTGTTGAACACCTCTTAGGTACTTACCACATGACAACTCATTTTAGAAAGTAAGTACCGCTGACCTCTTGGAAAGCTTACTTGGAAATACAGGCTTTGAGGGCTAATGAATGCTGTGTTTCGTTTTGTCTCCTGTCACTGTGGTCCTCATAGGAGTAGTAGGACAAGAACTATTTCAGGCCTTCAGGGCTCAAGATATTTCAGAAGTGCTCCCCAGAGCTGTAGGGTGTAGTTTGGCTTGCTTCAGCTGTGTTTTTAGGCACCATCCTATAAAATGAATTGCTAAACCGTCTTATAAATGAAATAACTGGAGCCAGGTATTGGGGTGAACGCTGAAAGATCAGAGAAACAGAACAAGCCACATCCAACCTCACCTTGTCAATTCCTCAGCTAATCTTGTTTCCTCAAACTGGAAGTCTCTGAGTCCACATCCAAATGGATCTCAGCTGAACTGCTGCTAAAAGCCTAAAAGCTTAAAAGCTTCTAGTTCCTGCTCCTCACGCCTTAATATACCTTTCTGCTTCTTGCCATCACTTCCTGGGATTAAAGGCATGTGTCTTTCCCAAGCAAGACACGAGATCTCAAGTGCTGGGATTAAAGGTGTGTGTCACCATGCCTGGCTTGTTCCCAGTGTGGCTTTGAACTCACAGAGATCCACATGGATCTCTGCCGCCAGAAGGCTAGGATTTAAGGCATGTGTGCCACCGTTTTCTGGCCTCTATGTCTATCTAGTGGCTGTTCTGTTCTCTGACCCCAGATAGGTTTATTAGGGTGCACAGTATATTGGGGGACACTATCATTACACCATCCTTTCTCCTATTGTTTGGCAATTTAGTTCTAAAAACATTGATACAGCTACCTCTGTCTTTAACCATGGCCCCTTAATGATTTTGAAGATATTTCAATATACATGGGAAACTAACAGCCAAGGTCTCTACCATATGGACTGAAAATGTGCTTCATGGATACCAAAGTTGTTTGTGAATTTACTTTGTTTATTAGCTAATTTTTAAAAATATTATTGCAGAAAGGTTTTCTCTTTAAGTATTTACGTGCAAGAGAAAATACAATTTACTCCCTTAATGAAGCTGTTGAGTAAGTGTTATTTCATTTTCTTTCTCTGGGTAATAGTCCTTATAAATACAAGGCATTATTTTGATCATTTTTAATGTTCTCACTAGCTATCCAGGTTTCTTTATCACTGGAAGGTGCTTATCTCTTTATACATGTCTGTCTGTCAGAATCAATGGGCCCACAAGTCTTGGTTGGGGGGTAGCTCTTACTGACCAGTTAGCAAATACTGTATTAAGTCTGGTCATTTTAGCCATAGTATTTCAACCAAGATACAATTGTGTTTTTTAGGTTTTAGTAGATATATGTTGAGCTTTACTTTTTAAAAGTTATGAAAATATATCATCTTCACATTATTGTGATTATGAAAAAATAGAATATCCTTAGGGCAGTAGTTAACACATTTGCTCTTCTAACCAAGAGGTTTCACCATAAATCTAATTACTCATATGCAATTGCATCTCTTACAAGAACTATATTTGCATAATAAGGGATTTTTTCCTTCAGGAATGCTGAGCATGTCCAGCATACTTCAGGAAAGTATTCTGACATCTAGGTGTTTCTCACGCAGACAATAATGGGGTCAATGTCTTCACCTGCCTCCCAAATTAGGAATCACCACTGGATCTTGTTGAACCCTTAGGGCTAGTAAATAGATTCCACACTCCTGGACCCAAATAACTATCAGCAGTGTCCTTTACCTTATTTGGGCCAGTCTGTATATGCCTGGAAATAAATGACAATATTAAGTTTGAAATCTAAATTAGGTCAGAAGAGAAACAAAGCACTTCCTCATTTTGTTTTGATTCCTCTAGCATTCCTATATATCTACTCTACTATTTTTTTTAATTTTATAATTAACTTTTACATATCAGCCACGGATTCCTATCCTCACTCCTCCGCCCCCCCCTCCCCAATCCACCCCCCATTCCTACCTCCTCCAAGGTAAGGACTCCCCTGGGGATTCAGCTCAGCCTGGTAGATTCAGTTGAGGCAGGTCCAGTCCCCTCCTCCCTTCACCTAGGCTGAGCCAAGTGTCCCAGCATAGGCCCTAGGTTCTAAAAAGCCAGCTCATGCACTAAGGACAAGTCCTGGTCCTACTGCCTGAGGGCCTCCTAAATAGTTCAAGCTAATCTACTGTCTCACTTATCCAGAGGGCCTGATCCAGTTCCAAGGGGGCTCCTCAGCTATTGGTTCACAGTTCATGTGTTTCCACTACTCCAGGGAAGCTACCTAGTAAAGAGGACCCTAAGAAAGATACAGGGATTGCCCAACGACAGAGAAATGGATGAGATCTACATGAGCAAACTGGACGTGAGGGGGGCGAGGGGTTATGAAGGACAAGGGTCGGGGGAAAGAGAGCTTAGGAGAGCGGGAGATCCCAGCTGGATCAAGAACAGAGAGGGAGAACAAGGAAAGAGATACCATGATAAATGAAGACCCCATGGGAATAGGAAGAAGCAAAGTGCTAGAGAGGTCCCCAGAAATCCACAAAGATACCTCCACAATAGATTACTGGCAATGGTCGAGAGAAAGCCCAAACTGAACTATTCTGGTGATCGGATGGCCAAATCCCCTAACGGTCGTGATAGAACTCTCATCCAATGACTGATGGAAGCAGATGCAGAGATCCATGGCCAGGCCCCAGGTTCAGCTCCAGGAGTCCAATCAGCGAGAGAGAGGAGGGATTATATGAGCAAGAGATATTGAGACCATGATTGGAAAAAGCACAGGGACAAATAGCCAAACTAGTGGAAATACTCTAGTATTTTTTGAAACTGTTTCTTTGACTTCTGTTTTAAGCTGATTTTATATAAGATAAAAAGAATATCTATGTAAATAACAAAACATAAGGATAAATATATATTAGATATATAAGATTAATTTGTACATATCACATGTCACAATACCAGTAGGGTGTGTGTATGTGTGTGTGTTATAGATTTGCAGGAACTTTTGATGGTCTATGAGAGCTGATCATGAGAACATGTTACTTAAAATTTATTGATTGATTGAATGTAAGTTTGAAAATTTCTCAATAACTGTTCTTCAGACATACTGTCCATTGATTTTCATGCATTTCAAGAAATTTCTAAACAAAAGATTTAGAAAATCAACATCCTTTGGCTTTGCCTCAAAAATATACCTGATGATTAACTTGACAGATAAATTGTATAGCCAGAATCCTACACAGTACATTATTCCAAGGATTCCTTTCTTATGTATTCAATAAAAATAGAAAATAATTCTCTACCCACGGCTCCACCAGAATCAGTATTAAACACATGTAGAAGTGTCTTAGTTTGCACAGTATATCAAGTTAGATGCCCAAGAGGTCCTTATGATAAAATATTTATCAATACTAAAAGACATGTAGCACTCATTTTGAAAATGTAGCTTCTGACTAAGGTGAGAAGAAATCTCAAAGACATTTTAATTTGATTTCCCTGATGACCAAGGATGCTGAAATTTTTTTACATTTTATTGGTTTGTTTGACTTATGATTCTCCTTTTGAAAGCTGTCAGTACATTTATTGTTTCGGTTTTTTTCCTATTTAATTTTTGGTCTACATCCTACCACACAGTTATTTGCATATCCTTTTTTACCACTGATCCATTCACAGTAACTAAGAAATTAAACTAACCTAAATGTCCATCAACAGATGAATGGATCTGAAAATATGGAATATATGCATAATGGAAATTTACTCAGCTATGAAGAAAAATGAAATCCTGAAAGTTGCAGAAAAGGAACTGGAACTGGAAATGATGTTACGTTTCTCAGAAATACAAATACTACATATTTGCTCCCATATGTGGATCCTAAGTTTTAATTTTGTATTTATGTATATGCATGTATTCATGAAACTAGGAAGATAAACATGAAAGAAGGTCTTGAGGGAAAGGTTGGGAGGGGACAAATAGAACAATAGAATACATGTGCCATGTAAAATAGAAAGGAGTCTCCTGGGCCAAGGAAGGGAACAAATAGGAGTGGACAAAGGGATAAAGAGGAGATTCAACAAAAATATAGCATGTTTGAAATTATTATAGGGAAACTCACTACTTTTAAAGCTAAATCTAAAAAGTAATAAAAATTAACACTAAATAAAATGCAGCTGCTCTTACAAGGATTCAGTGAAAACAGCCAGGGTAACCTTCCACCCTGAAATTCAACACCAGAAATTGACAATGAAGTTGTTGCTGTGTGGGGAATATTTTTCCATCTTCTTAAACTGACACATTGCATTTTAATAGACATACAAAAAGAAGTGGGGAAACCTTATTTATGAGTGGTAGTTATTCCAGACAGAGGCTGCCCACTCAATCTGTGAAAGATTACAGCCACAGAGAAATGACTGACTCCAAGGCCTATGGTGATGAACAAAGGAAGATGAAAACCAAAATAATCTGTCTTGGTAAAATGCAAAATTGTATAGTTAGAAGCCTGCCCTTGTGATACTGACTTTAAGGATGCAATGTCTATGTGACCATGGACACTTTAAGCAGATTGTCTTAAAAATTGTTAGAGACTGGCTTTATCACAGGGCTCTTGGAAGATGTAGAGCTTTCTTTTTGGAGGATTTCATCTAAACCCATGCTTTATAGGACTCCCATGAACATAAACTGAGAAACATGCAAAAACAACAAAACAGCTGAATTGAAAATTTAAGATCTTCATTTATTGTAATTATCAAATAATAGATGTTATCTTTACATTTAAAGTGTAAAAAAAGTAAAGGAAAAAATCAGCAGCATGAATGAAAGTGAAAATACAATTTTTAAAATATTATATTTTCAGAGAGCCAAATGTATTTTTCTCAGAGTTGAAAAATTCAGTAGGGAGATTTAACAGGAGATTAAGAATAAAGAGAGGATTCATGAGATAGAGGGAAAATCTTAGCATATTGTCAAAATGTGCTACATCGAGACAAATGTAAAATATATTGAAAACGTGGAGGACAGAACAACAGAATGTTTTATATATCTAATCAGAATTCTAAAAGTAAAGAAAGAATGAGATAGTGAGAAAAAATTATACCAAGGAGAAAAATAGCTAAATCTTCAGAGCATTGAAGAATTATATATGTACATATATGTACATGTATGCACACACATATACATATATTGTTTCACAAAAAGAAATCAACACTTATGAACAGAATAATAAAACTTCAGAACATTAAAATATAATTTAATTTTTCTGCCTAAAAATTATTTAAAGAGAAGCTACTTGTAGAAAAAAAAGGTCCATAAAATGTTCCAAGTAAAATAGCAGAATGTCAGCAATCACAATAATATAAATGGATTATTTTAGCAAATAGACAACACAGTGGCTTTCATACTAGGACTTTAAATTGTACTGTGTCTGAGAGACAACTAAGGGAAAAAGAAACACCCTATATTGTTTGAGGATTCTCTTGGACTCCCCTGACCAACTACTCAAAGGGAGGATTTCTCATGCCTGGAACTGGGTTTTTTGTTAGATAATCTATGGTTCTTGGGGGGGAACATTGTCACAACAAATGGAATAACTTCATTTAAGATACTTATAGATAAATACAGATATAGATATAAGTAGGTACACTTATATGTGCCTAATTTTAAGTAAATATAGATCTGGTGCTGTTTTACCTTCCCTGCCTAAGGCAGCTAATTGGTTTAATAAAAAGCTGAACAACCAATAGTGATGGAAGAGGTATAGGTGGGGCTTCCAGGCAGAGAAAGTAAATAAGAGGAGGAATTTAGGCTCAAGGAAGAAAGAAAAAAGAAGAAAGAAAAAGAGATGACAGGGGCCAGCCAACCAGATATGGAGGAAGCAAGAAAGTAAGACATACAGAATGAAAAAAAGGTACAAAGTCCCAAGTCAAAACATAGATGAATAGAAACAGATTAAATTAAGTTAAAAATAGGGCAAGTCTAAGCTAAGGCCAAGCATTCATAATTGATAAAAAACTCTCCATGTCTTTATTTGGGAGCTAGTTGGTGGTCCAAAGAAAAATACCAACAATATTCCTCCCTCTATATTGCCTCAAATGTAAGAGGAGAAGAAACATTGGAAATAAAAGGAAGAATAAAATTTATCAAGCAAATACTAATGCACTTTGCAAATACTTGCATAGTTACACTATTTGTCAGACAAAATGAGCCTTAACAATAATTTTTAAAAGCATGCTGAAAAAGAGTATTTTAATGATTGAGAATTCAGTTCACTATGAAATTGAAATCAGCCCAAAAATACATAAAGGAAAAATTGGTCAAATAACAGGGAGAAACACATAAATCTATAATCTTTAGTTCAATGTCTAGAAGCAACTGATGAATTAAAAGAAAAGTAGGTAAGAACATATGCCAATACATGTTTTTCTATAAGTACACCAATAATAAATATTTTCAACTTCATGGACTGTATGGCTACATAAATGATATACCAATGTTGTATAAAGTCAGCCTTATACAATTCATATGTGAATGATCATGGCTGTTTCCAATAAAACTATTTATAAACAATGGAATTTTAATATCTTATTGTTTTATGTGTAACAAAATCTGCATTTGCTAATTTTCACCCAATTTCATGTTAAAATTATTTTTAACTTCTAACTTATCTACTTTTCTACTGCTGTGACAAAGCACTATGACCAAGGCCACATATAAAGAAAGCACTTGATTGGGGTTCACTGTTCCATAGGGTTAGTATGTGACCATCATGGTGGGGAGCATGGCATCAGACAGGGAGTCATGGTACTAGAGCTGTAGCTGAGAGCTTACATATTGAGACAACAACCACTAGGCAGAGTGAAAGACCTAACTAAGTATCCCATGGGATTTAGAAATCTCAAAACCAATCCTCAGTGACACACCTGCTTCCTAGGCCACACCTCCTAATCCTTTGCAAATAGTACTAGCAACCGGGAACCAATCATTCAAGTATGTGAGTCTCTGAAGGCCACTCTTATTCAAACCACCACAGCTTACATACTAAACACAGAGTAGATTAGACTTGATCCACCAGGCATAGTTTGCAACCTCTCTTATCAAAGATTTTTATGACATGATTAAAAAATTTAAGCCGGGCGGTGATGGTGGTGGTGGTGGTGGTGGTGGTGGTGGTGGTGGTGGTGGTGGTGGTGGTGGTGG